>JANIIK010000420.1:0-5000 GCA_027704905.1 Muraenolepis orangiensis
TCTGTCTGTGCGTCGGTCTGTCTGTTTGTCTATCTGTCTATCTTTGCGTCTGTCTGTCTGTCTGTCTGTGTATCTGTCTATCTTTGCGTCTGTCTGTCTGTCTGTCTGTGTATCTGTCTATCTTTGCGTCTGTCTGTTTGTGTGTCTGTGTGTGTGTCTGTCTTTCTGTGCGTCTGTCTGTCTGTCTGTCTGTCTGTTTGTCTTTCTTTCGTTGCGTCTGTCAGTCAGTCAGTCAGTCAGTCAGTCAGTCAGTCAGTCAGTCTGTCTGTCTGTCTGTCTGTCTATGCGTCTTTCAGTCTGTGTCTGCCTGTGTCTGTCAGTCTGTCAGTCTGTCAGTCTGTCAGTCTGTCAGTCTGTCAGTCTGTCAGTCTGTCTGTCTATGCGTCTGTCAGTCTGTGTCTGCCTGTGTCTGTCTGTCTGTCTATGCGTCTTTCAGTCTGTGTCTGCCTGTGTCTGTCTGTCTGTCTGTCTGTCTGTCTGTCTGTCTGTCTGTCTGTCTGTCTGTCTATTCGTCTGTCAGTCTGTGTCTGCCTGTGTCTGTCAGTCTGTCTGTCTGTCTGTTTGTCTGTCTGTCTGTCTGTCTGTGCGTCTGTCTGTCTGTGTGTCTGTCAGTCTGTGTCTGTCTGTGTCTGTCAGTCTGTCTGTCTGTCTGTTTGTCTGTTTGTCTTTCTGTCTGTGCGTCTGTCTGTCTTTGCATCTGTCAGTCTGTGTCTGTCGTTCTGTCTGTGAGTCTATCTGTCTGTCTGTCTGTCTGTCTGTCTGTTGTCTGTGCGTCGGTCTGTCTGTGCGTCTGTCTGTTTGTCTGTCTGTCTGTCAGTCTTTCAGTCTGTGTCTGTCAGTCTGTGTTTGTCTGTGCTACTTTCTGTCTGTCTATCTGTCTGTCTGTCTGTCTCTCTGTCTGTCTGTGTCTGTGTCTGTCAATCTGTCTGTGCGTCTGTTCGTCTGTCTGTCTGTCTTTGTGTCTGTCTGTGCGTCTGTCTGTCTATGTGTCTGTGCGTCTTTCTGTCTGTGCGTCTCTCTGTCTGTCTCTTTGTCTGTCTGTATATCTGTCTGTGCGTCTGTCTTTTTTACTGTCTGTCTGTGCGTCTGTCTGTCTGTCTGTCTGTCTGTCTGTTTGTCTGTCTGTCTGTGCGTCTGTCTGTCTGTGCGTCTGTCTGTCTGTGCAGGAGTATGGCGCCGTACGAGATGGCTGCCGTGTCGCGAGCTCCCGCACGACGACGCAGTTTTTTGTTATTTATTCTTTTTATCGCAAGTATTTTAGTTCAGGATGTTAGCAGCAAGTTCACTTATAACTTCTGCACACTTTGGGAGATCAGATCGACAGTCGCTCGCCGCCTACCGGAGTTTTTTCATTCTTTCGGCTCGGACGTCCCGCCCGAAGTCACAGCTGGATTATCTCCGTCCATTTTGGGCACGATTACGCGCAAGCGTCGCCGGAGGAAGCGAGGGAAGCGAGCCGGCGTGCTAGTCAGGCTGAGATGTCGATCCGATCGCCCCCCACTACCCACCATTCTACTGGCTAATGTACAGTCTCTGGACAATAAGTTAAGCGAGCTACAGGCTCGTATTCAATTCCACCGGGAAACTAGGGACAATTGTATTATCTGCCTTACGGAGACATGGATGTCGGAGGGGGTTACCGACGCAGCTATCGAGCCGACGGGATTTTCCGTACACCGGGCGGACAGAACAAAGGCTCTCTCCGGTAAAGATCGCGGAGGGGGGGTATGTCTCATGATAAACAGATCTTGGTGCAACCAAAGCCATGTACATCCCCTCAAGTCTTTCTGTTCCCCGGACCTGGAGTACCTGATGCTTATGTGCCGTCCATACTGGCTACCTCGGGAGTTTACAGCGGTAACCGTGACCGCTGTTTACATTCCCCCACAAGCCAACACGGACACAGCGCTGAAGGAACTGTACGGGGCTATCAGCGAACAGGAGTCGGCCCACCCCGAGGCTGCTCTCATCGTGGCGGGGGACTTCAACAAGGCGAACCTGAAGAAGGTTCTCCCGAAGTTCTACCAACACATAAAGAGCAACACACGGGGCGAGCGGATCCTCGACCACTGCTACACTCCCTTCCGTGATGGCTACAAGGCCCTCCTCCGCCCACCGTTCGGCAAATCAGATCACCGCTCTATCCAGCTACTCCCCGCCTATAGGCAGAGACTGAAGCAGCAACCGATCGCTGTGAGGGAGGTCCAATGCTGGTCGGACCAATCAGATTCTACGCTGCAGGATTGTTTTGATCACGCTGACTGGCACATGTTCCGCGTTGCCTCGGACAATAACATCAACGAGTACGCGTCGTCGGTCACCGGGTTCATCAAGAAGTGCATAGATGACGTTGTTCCGACCAAGTCGGTTCGGATATATCCCAACCAGAAACCGTGGATTAACGGCGATGTTCGCGCTGCCCTACATGCGCGTAACGCCGCCTTTGGTTCCGGGAATACGGAGGAATATACGAGAGCCCGTTACGACCTCCGTAAGACCATCGTCACTGCCAAGCGGGAGTATAAGGACAGAGTGGAAGATAAATTCAAGAAACACGATGCGAGGGGTATGTGGCAGGGGCTGCAGAAGATAACGAACTTCAGAGGGAGAACCAGTTGTGTAGAGAACTCCTCTACCTCCCTCCCAGGAGAGCTAAATACATTTTTTGCTCGGTTCGACGTAAACGGCAGCCCGCCGAAGCCAGCACCGACTGGGGAGACCAGCCAGCTGCGCATCTCGGAGGCGGATGTGCGCCGCACCTTTAAGCGGCTGAACATCCGTAAGGCGGCAGGCCCCGACGACATCCCGGGCCGCGTCCTCAGAGCATGCGCAGACCAGTTGGCAGGAGTCTTTGCAGACATCTTCAACCTCTCCCTGTCCCAGGCTGTTGTCCCCGCGGTCTTCAAGATATCCACCATCGTGCCTGTCCCTAAACAAACCAAGGTAACATGCCTGAATGACTACAGACCTGTGGCCCTCACCTCGATCGTTAGCAAATGCTTCGAGAGGTTGGTCAAGGACTTTATTTGCTCCGTGTTACCTACCACGCTGGACCCATGGCCCTCCACACTGCCCTTTCCCACCTGGAGGGGAAGAACTGTTATGTGCGAATGCTGTTTGTGGACTACAGCTCAGCATTCAACACAATAGTTCCTGCCAAGCTCGACACCAAGCTGAGAGGTCTAGGCGTACCCCCATCCATGTGCAGCTGGATACTGAACCTCCTGTCGGACCGCCGCCAGGTGGTGAGGATGGGCAGCACCACATCAGAGCCACTGACCCTCAACACGGGAGCCCCCCAGGGATGCGTGCTGAGCCCTCTCCTCTACTCCCTCTACACCCACGACTGCATGGCTATGCACAGCTCCAACGTCATCGTCAAGTTTGCTGACGACACGACAGTGATGGGCCTGATCGCCGGCGACGACGAGACAGCCTACAGGGAGGAGGTCGGATCGCTGGAGCAGTGGTGCCAGGAGAACAGCCTCGCCCTCAACGTCAAGAAGACCAAGGAGCTGATCGTGGACTTCAGGAGGCAGAGGGGAGAGCACAGCCCTATCTCCATCGACGGCGTTGCAGTAGAGAGGGTCAGCAGCTTCAAGTTCCTCGGCGTGCACATCTCCGAGGACCTCACATGGTCCACGCACACCACACACGTGGTGAAAAGGGCCCAACAACGCCTGTATTTTCTCAGGCGTCTGAAGAAATTCAGCATGGGCCCCCGCATCCTGAGAACATTCTACAACGGCACCATCGAGAGTGTTCTGACAGGGTGTATCACCGCCTGGTACGGGAACTGCACGGCACTCGAGCGCAGAGCGCTTCAAAGGGTGGTGCGGACGGCCCAGTATATCGTTGGAGGTGAGCTCCCCTCCCTCCTGGACATTTACAACCAGCGGTGCGTGGCCAAGGCCAAAAGAATTATAAAAGACATTGCCCACCCCAGCCACGAACTTTACTCACTATTACCGTCAGGCAGGCGATACCGCAGTATCAAGTGTCGTACAAATAGGCTTAGAGATAGCTTCCACAGTCAGGCCATCAGGCTGCTGAACAAGGGCGTATAACATATAACAATGTATATTTTATTACATTGATTTATATATATATATTGCTCTTTTCTGTGCTGATTTTTGCATTTTATAAATTGCATTTTTTATTTTTATTTTATATTCTTTATTCTATTTTTTATTCTATTTTTTATCTATTTTTATCTATTTTTATTTTATCTTATTTTATAACTGCTGTCTGTCGTCGGGTATTGCACACAAGAATTTCACATCACTGCTTTATACTAAACTGTAAACTGTGAAGTGACAATAAACTTGACTTGACTTGACTTGACTTGTCTGTCTGTGTCTGTGTCTGTTTGTGTCTGTCTGTGTGTCTGTCTGTGTCTGTCAGTCTGTCTGTGCGTCTGTTTGTGCGTCTTTCTGTCTGTGCGTCTGTTTGTCTGTCTGTCTGCATCTGTCTGTCTGTGTCTGTCTGTGTCTGTCAATCTGTCTGTGCGTCTGTTCGTCTGTCTGTCTGTCTTTGTGTCTGTCTGTGCGTCTGTCTGTCTATGTGTCTGTGCGTCTTTCTGTCTGTGCGTCTCTCTGTCTGTCTCTTTGTCTGTCTGTATATCTGTCTGTGCGTCTGTCTTTTTTACTGTCTGTCTGTGCGTCTGTCTGTCTGTCTGTCTGTCTGTCTGTTTGTCTGTCTGTCTGTGCGTCTGTCTGTCTGTGCGTCTGTCTGTCTGTGCGTCGGTCTGTCTGTGCGTCTGTCTGTCTGTCTGTCTGTCTGTCTGTCTGTTTGTCTGTCTGTCTGTGCGTCTGTCTGTCTGTGCGTCGGTCTGTCTGTGCGTCTGTCTGTCTGTGCGTCTGTCTGTCTGTCTGTCTGTTTGTGCGTCTGTCTGTCTGTTTGTCTGTCTGTCTGTGTGTCTGTCTGTCTGTTTGTGCGTCTGTCTGTCTGTTTGTCTGTCTGTCTGTGTGTGTGTCTGTCTGTCTGTTTGTCTGTCTGTG
>JANIIK010000420.1:10000-20000 GCA_027704905.1 Muraenolepis orangiensis
GGTATGTGTGCCGTGTGTGGGGGCAGGAAGAGTCACTGTTGTGTTGATGGGGAGGGGTGAGGTAGTGGTGGTGGGGAGAGAGAACAGGTATGTTGATGCTGGAGAGGGACGGTGGGGGAGGGGGGACAGCAGGGCTGGGGGGCTGGAGGGGAATGGTTGTAGAGGGGCTGGGGGAGGGGGGGTAGACCGGAGCCCACTCATTGAATCTATTGAAAAATAAATTCAACTCGTTGGCCCGATCAGGACCCCCCCCTATTGTCTGGCTACCAGGTTGTTTGTAGCCAGTGATGCTCCTCATGCCACTCCACACATCCTTCAGGTTGTTCTGCTGAAGTTTGTGCTCCAGCTTCCTCCTGTAGTTGCCTTTGCCCTGCTGGATCCTCTCCTTCAGCTCCCTCTGAACCCGCCTCATCTGCTCCCTATCCCCATCTCTGAAGG
Organism: Muraenolepis orangiensis; assembly: GCA_027704905.1. Classification (NCBI taxonomy): domain Eukaryota; kingdom Metazoa; phylum Chordata; class Actinopteri; order Gadiformes; family Muraenolepididae; genus Muraenolepis; species Muraenolepis orangiensis. The sequence goes on from JANIIK010000420.1 coordinate 10,439, forward strand.
CCCTCTTCTTCTCATTGAGCAGGACCTTGATGTCTCGGGTGACCCATGGCTTGTTGTTGGGGAAACAGCGTACAGTCTCTATGGGAACAACACTATCCACACAGAAGTTGATGTACCCTGTTATACATTCCGTGAGATCATCAAGGTCCTCTCCATGCAAATCACAGAGGAAATCCCAGTCTGTTGACTCAAAGCAGCCCCGCAAGTCCTCATCGGCCTCCTGTGACCATCTCCTCACAGTCCTTGTGGTCACAGGCAGCCGCTGTACTAGAGGCCTATACAGGGGCTGGAGGTGGATGAGGTTGTGGTCTGACCTTCCAAGAGGAGGAAGGGCAGTGGCGCTGTATGCCTCCTTAACAATGGCATACAGCAGGACACAGCCCCACACACACTCCATCTCCAATCCGAATATAGGCACACAATGTCGGATAAGTGTATGACTATGAGCACTGGTCCTCACCCCACACACACTCCAACTCCAATCCGTAAATAGGCACTCGGATGTGTGTATGTAGTGGCCAAAATCCCAAAAAGTCTGTCCTATAACTATATTTGAAGGTTCCTTTTCTTGACCACTTGTAGAGCTTGGGGCTGGGAAGCAGTGTCAGACTCGCATAACAGAAAACCACTGGACGTTTTTGTTGCTCTTTTTGCTTGTTTATTGTCCAGAAAGAACAAAATATGAAAACAATATTAAACATAGAAATAAACAGGAGATCCTAATAATCTGGTGAACATAAGGCTGCGTCTGCGTGTCAATGACGGTATTGCTGCTGCCTGCTGCCCTGCCGTCACACGCCGCACCTGTGGCTTATAGCTTTAGCCCCGCCCCCTTCATCTGAGCAAAGCCCACCACTCACTGAAACAGAAACATGTATTAGTAAAGGTTCAGAATGAATCAAAACAAAATAAACTTAAATGCGGCTCCTACAGTGTATGACGAAAAGCACTGGTGCTGACCACAACACACACTCCATCTCCAATCCGAATATAGGCACACAATGTCGGATAAGTGTATGACTATGAGCACTGGTGCTGACCACAACACACACTCCATCTCCAATCCGAATATAGGCACACAATGTCGGATGAATGTTTGACTAAAAGCACTGGTCCTGACCCCCACACACACTCCATCTCCAATCTGAATATAGGCACTCAATGTCGGATGATTTTATGACTAAAAGCACTGGTCCTGACCCCCACACACACTCCATCTCCAATCCGAATATAGGCACACACTGTCGGATGAGTGTTTGACTTCAAGCACTGGTCCTCACCCCACACACACTCCAACTCCAATCTGAATACAGGCACACATTGTCGGATAAGTGTATGACTATGAGCACTGGTCCTGACCCCCACAAACATTCCATCTCCAATCCGAATATAGGCACACACTGTCGGATGAGTGTTTGACTTCAAGCACTGGTCCTCACCCCACACACACTCCAACTCCAATCTGAATACAGGCACACATTGTCGGATAAGTGTATGACTATGAGCACTGGTCCTGACCCCCACAAACATTCCATCTCCAATCCGAATATAGGCACACAATGTCGGATAAGTGTATGGCAAAAAGCACTGGTCCTGACCCCCACAGGAGGGTCGCTGAGGTAAGCGACGCCAGTCGGGCTCGGTCGCCCCCTCGTTCCCCCCCCGTCTCCTCCGCCGCGGTGACGGCCGGGCGCCGATCGTCGTGCGGCCAGGAACCCTCCTGCCCCTCAAAGGGAGCCTCGCAAGGCACCCATCGTGGGCGCGGCAGCCGGTGGATGACCCCGTGTCTTCCGTCCAAGCTGCCCGCGTTACCAAGGGCGCGGCGGACACGGGAGCGAGGTGCGGTGTGCCGTTTCCCGCCGGGGAGCTTCCTTCGCTACGGCCGGGTTCGCAGCGCGGCAGCGGCGTGAGCCTCTCTCCCTCACCTCTTCCGAGAGGCGGGAGGGAGCCACAAAACACTCCTCTCGAATACGACCTCAGATCAGACGAGACGACCCGCTGAACTTAAGCATATCAGTAAGCGGAGGAAAAGAAACTAACCAGGATTCCCCTAGTAGCGGCGAGCGAAGAGGGAAAAGCCCAGCGCCGAATCCCCGCCCGCCCAGTCGGGCGCGGGACATGTGGCGTACGGAAGATCGTTTTCCCGGTGTCGGCGTGGGGGCCTGAGTCCTTCTGATCGAGGCTCATCCCGTGGACGGTGTGAGGCCGGTAGCGGAGTCGGGTTGCTTGGGAATGCAGCCCAAAGTGGGTGTTAAACTCCATCTAAGGCTAAATACTGGCACGAGACCGATAGTCGACAAGTACCGTAAGGGAAAGTTGAAAAGAACTTTGAAGAGAGAGTTCAACAGGGCGTGAAACCGTTAAGAGGTAAACGGGTGGAGTCCGCGCAGTCTGCCCGGGGGACTCCACCCGGCACACCCGGGTTACGGTACGGCGGCTCGGTGTCGTGAGGATCGTCTAGTCGGCGACCCCCGCCCCCGTCGGGCGCATTTTCCCCGCGGCGGTGCGCCGCGACCGGCTCTGGGTCGGCTTGGAAGGGTTTGGGGGCGAAGGTGGCCGGCGGCTCCGGCCCTCGGCTTTACAGCGCCTCCCCGCTCCGACCTCGCCGCTTCCTGGGGCCGTGGACGCAGTACCTCGCTGCGCCTTCCTTCCCTCCGCAAGGCGGGACAGAAGGGCCGGCCGAGGTGGGATCCCGGCCCTCCGGGGCACGGGCGCACCACGGGCGCCTCTGGAGCTTGAGCGCGTGCGATAGTACCCGAAAGATGGTGAACTATGCCTGGGCAGGGCGAAGCCAGAGGAAACTCTGGTGGAGGCCCGTAGCAGTCCTGACGTGCAAATCGGTCGTCCGACCTGGGCATAGGGGCGAAAGACTAATCGAACCATCTAGTAGCTGGTTCCCTCCGAAGTTTCCCTCAGGATAGCTGGTGCTCATACTCGCAGTTTTATCTGGTAAAGCGAATGACTAGAGGTCTTGGGGCCGAAACGATCTCAAACTTTAAATGGGTAAGAAGCCCTGCTCGCTGGCTTGGAGCAGGGCGTGGAATGCGAGTGCCCAGTGGGCCACTTTTGGTAAGCAGAACTGGCGCTGCGGGATGAACCGAACGCCGGGTTAAGGCGCCCGATGCCGACACTCATCAGACCCGAGAAAAGGTGTTGGTTGATATAGACAGCAGGACGGTGGCCATGGAAGTCGGAATCTGCTAAGGAGTGTGTAACAACTCACCCCTATCTACCCCTATATACCCCTACTCGCCCCTATCTCGGGTTCGCCCCGAGATAGGGGCCCGAGCCCTGGAAAGCGTCGCGGTTCCGGCGGCGTCTGGTGAACTCTCGCTGGCCCTTGAAAATCCGGGTGAGAAGGTGTAAATCTCGCGCCAGGCCGTACCCATATCTGCAGCAGGTCTCCAAGGTGAACAGCCTCTGGCATGATGGAACAAGGGGGGTAAGGGAAGTCGGCAAATCAGATCCGTAACTTCGGGATAAGGATTGGCTCTAAGCGCTGGGCTTGTTCAGGCTGGGGTGCGAAGCGGGGCTGGGCTTGGTCGCGGCTGGGGGAGCAGTTGGCGGTGCCTCCTATCGTCCTCCCCCGTCGGAAGCGTTCGGTACGGCAGGCTTTGGGTCTTGCGTTGGCCGTGGATGGCGGGTGTGGGGGCTTTGGGCTCGGGTGCTGTCGGCGGCGACTCTGGACGTGTGTCGGGCCCTTCTCGCGGATCTCCCCAGCTACGGTGTCTGTAGCGGCTCCACCCGGGGTTCGTGGCGGTACGCCTCGGCTGGCATCTAGCAGCTGACTTAGAACTGGTGCGGACCAGGGGAATCTGACTGTTTAATTAAAACAGAGCATCGCGAGGGCCCCAGCGAGTGTTGACGCAATGTGATTTCTGCCCAGTGCTCTGAATGTCAAAGTGAAGAAATTCAATGAAGCGCGGGTAAACGGCGGGAGTAACTATGACTGCTTGAGCGGGCCATGGAGATGGTGAGGTGGCTCAGCAGTCGTGGAGGATCGGAGTCCCCGAACCCGGGTCTGGTCTGAGGAGGCTTGGTCGAGTGGAGTAAAGCCCACTCTGGCAATGAAGTTCTCCGGCCAGTGATAAAAGCAACGAGTTCCGGGATACCAATCGGGGCGGCCCCAATAGGCGGCCATGGGGCATCATACTTCATACTGTTGGTCAGTCATCCCGGTTGGAGACCCAAGCGACAACCTACGTACGATTAATTCGTGGAACTCGGGGTAGGCGAGGAGGCGTTGCGTCTCTCGTCACTCAGGTCCCCCTTGGTCCCTCCATTACCGAACAGCCTAAGGGCGCAAGTCGGTCCTGGCCAGGAACCCCCCGCGCCTCATAGGCCTTGGCTACATCGGCACGAGCGTCGCAGCTGATGGAACATCGACATCCTCCATCTCGGCTGTGAACACCTCGTGCTGTGCGCTGAGGTCCCAAAAAGGTGTTAGGGCGGGTGCGACCGAAGGTACCCTAAAAACATGGTCATGCCTAATAAGCTGACCAAAAACCTCAACCCTTGCGTGGGTAGGTTGTTCCTCGACCGGAGACGCCACACGTAGCCCTCGGATGTAGTCACGCCGACCAAAGGACGTCTGGAGTGTGTCTTCCTGGTTCTCCAGGAGGAACACAAAGGGTCCGTCCGGCGGAGGCCCTTTCCCTTATTATGGTCTTCGTCTCCGGAAGACCGAGTTGAACAACACCCGTGTAATACCAAAGCGCTCGGGTCGGGTCGGAGTAAGCTAACCTCAGGCACCCTATCAACTCCTCCTCCACCTGAGGTTTGTTTGTAAACCCTCATGAATTGCATCCTTTTAACTAGGGCATGCCGTGGCTCGAGATAGTACACCCAGGAAGATGCTCGAAAGCATCGGAGTTGGGTGTGCCTTCAATGAAAGTTACAGTGAACCCCGGGGCTTTGCTTCCCTGCATTGACCTGGGAAACTGTTCAAGACCACCATGGGTTCAAAATTTCGTCCAAAGGATTCTGTAGGGTGGGTTATGACAGTGGCGGGCTCGGCCCTCCAACTGGGGGTGGGAACGGGGAGTAAGCATTCCATTGTAGGGGATGCAATGGATAAAAATGTGAAAACTTCGGGTGACAGTAAAATGTTACCCCTCCTTAAGCAAAAGGCATCCAGGCGTGCACTCGGGGACGCTGACGTGGGTCGGGGTGAAAGACCCGCCACGTCAAACAAACGTCTCCAGGCAAAAGTCACGCTCGACCCGGATGCAAGTAAGGAAAAACCGGTTCGACGGTGATCCGTGGACTACCCCTAGACGGATAGAATCTGGCTCTGCGCTGAAGGAGGGTGAGGTAGGTCAGGGTGTAAGACCCGCTGCCTCAAGCCCAAATCCCCAAGCAAACGACAAACCGGGTTTGGAAGTTTCTAGGGAGAAAATGTGCAAAATCTGGGTGGCAGTAAAATGTCATCCCTCCTTAGGCGAAAAGGCATCCAGCCGTGCGCTCGGGGACGCTGACGTGGGTCAGGCTGAAAGACCCGCCACGTCAAACAAACGTCTCCGAGCAAAAGTCACGCCGGACCCGGACGCAATTAGGGTAAAACCTCTTGAAAAGCGGTTCGACGGTGACCCGTCGACTACCCCTCAACGGATAGAATCTGCCTCTGCGCTGAAGGAGGGTGAGGTAGGTCAGGGTGTAAGACCCGCTGCCCCAAGCCCACATCCCCAAGCAAATGACACACCGGATTCGGAAGTTTTTAGGGAGAAAAAAGTGAAAACTTAAACAGTAAAATGTTACCCCTCCTTAGGCAAAAGGCATCCAGCCGTGCGCTCGGGGACGCTGATGTGGGTCAGGGTGAAAGACCCGCCACGTCAAACAAACGTCTCTGAGCAAAAGTCACGCTGGACCCGGATGCAATTAGGGCGAAACGATTTAAAACACAGGTTGATTTTGAAATGTCGACCCCTACGAAGCAGAAGGCACATGGCAGTGCGCTGAAGGACACTGAGGTAGGTCAGGGTGTAAGACCCGCTACCCCAAGCCCACATCCCCAAGCAAACATTACGCCCGACCCCAATGTGAGTAGGGAGAGACGGTTAAAAAATTGCCGCAGAATGAGGGATCAATGGAGGGCCAAATGGGGAATGAAATTGAGATGTCTCAACATCACAGATTCATTCCTAAGCCCGACATCGAGACCTCGAGTTGGGGAAAGGTTTAAAAGGAGGGGGTCCCCCGAGGGTGGACCCTCACCACCTGGACCCAGCAAACTGGATCCGGTGGGGGCTCCCCCGGACCAAGTGTTAACCCGTAGCGGACACTGTGGAGGCTCCATCTGTTGGTAAGCAGATGACCAAAACTAATCTGTGCATGCGCAGGTGCTACTCGGACGAAAGGCGGAGGACTGCGGCATCCCCGGACGGGGCATGCTCCAACAGTCCTCGCGCACGTCCCAGGAACTCACCTGGATCACATCAGGAGGGAAACCGGCCGACCACGCCCCGCTGTAGGGTCACGTTGTTTGGTCCGACAACCCCTCCGAACAGATCAAAACCTTTGGACGCGAGATGGTCGGCCTCGGGGTGCCACCCTATGGGGTGGCGACCCGACCGAACTCCAGAGTCGCCCAAGGAGACTGAGGTCAGAAGAATCATTAATTGACGCCTCTAAACTCAAGAAAAGGTTATTCTGGGCTGAAAAGCCCAGAAAGAGCCTAACCCTTTTCACCATTGACAATTACCAAGACGGTGGATACCTGTCCGAGAGGACCCTGGCTGAAGTCAGTTTCCCTTTATCCCACAACCCTGTGACCTGTGCGGTGAAGATCTACCCTCTACGAGGGAATGCTGCACGCACTTGAGGAAAGTACATGGCCTACACAAATCAACTCTCGTGTGTGTGCGGTGTGTGGTATCTCCCGCAAGAGGCAGCACGAGATTGAATGCCATGCCATTAAGTGCAACATCACCATGAAGGTGATAGCGGGCAGTGGGGCCATGTGCCTCCTGTGCAACAAAGCATGCAAATCCCAAAGGGTGTATCCCTTCACATGCGGTCAAAACACTACCAGGCGTACGTGGACCAGCAAATGATACTTGCTGAGGGACAGGTGGAACCCGTGAGGGGAAGGAGGAGACAGACATCCTACGGAAGTTGATCTCTGAGTTCGCAGAAAAGACGGGCCTTCTAAACAGAGCGGTTACACTTCTACCTAGTAGAAATGTAAGCCAGATCAGAGGATAAGTGCGTCAGTTGAAGAAGGGGACCCCCCCTCCTGACCCACTTATGGTGACAGTGGAACACTCTGAACACTCTGAAACTATTAAAAATGTGATGGTTGATGGGGATACACGTCCCCAGAACCTCAAGTACAAAGTTAGGAGGAGGATACTGAAAGGAGGAGTGAAAAAATTGGTAAAAACCTCGTCCCTACCGAGGAAGAATGCCTCGCGGCATTGAAAGCCCTCGGTAAGTTGTCCAGGAAAAGTAGGTATGGATTAATGGTAACAAACAAAAGACACAAGGTCCATGCGGGCAACCTGACCATTGGCAAAAGGAAGACTGGTTATAGGTCGACCCAAGCACAGATGGTCCAAAGTCCTAGCAAACTCACCCGAAGTGTCCTCGACGGATGCGATATTGGAAAATGTCCCATTGATGCCAAGGAAGTTGGAAGATACTTCAAAGGAAATGGGGCGCGAAGGACGAATTTAGGGTTTGGGACAGTTTGCTTGCATGGACAGAAGTAGGAATAAGTGCCTCGCGATCCCCATCTCGGCAAAGGAAGTTCTGTTGGCTAGGAAGCGTATGAAGAACGACTCCGCACCTGGGCCAGATGGGATTGTGAAAAGGATTTGACAAGATGGGACCCAAGTGGTAACTTACTTGCATGGATCTTCAACGGTTTTGTAGTAACAAAAACAAATCGCACAACCCTTATACCGAAAGATAAGGAGGCCAAGGCTCTGAAAAGTATAACCAACTGGCGCCCTATTACGATAGGCCCCATGGTTCTACGGCTTTTCTCTGCGATCATCAACAAGCGTCTTACCAACGCCTGTTCTATCAACAAAAGACAGAAAGGTTTCACAACCGCCCCTGGGTGCTCAGAGAAACTACTCCTGGTGGAAGGGGTTAGGAAAATAAGCAAGGAGGCGAGGTCCCCCCTGGCTATGGTCTTCATTGACCTGGCTAAAGCGTTTGACTCCATTTCTCACGAACACCGAAAAGAAACTCTTGTACAAAGAAGAATTGACCCGGGTATAGTCGAGATGATCAACGACTCATACAGGGACTCTAGTACAAGAGTACAAACGAGCAACGGCTATTCCGGGAAAATAGCCATTGAAATTGGAGTCAAACAGGGGGACCCCTTATCCCCCCTCTTGTTCAATCTGGCGATTGACCCTCTGCTGTCAAACTACACGAGGTGGGCGATGGATTTGACATGGGCGATGAAAAGTTATCGGTGTTGGCGTATGCAGATGACCTGGTACTCCTGAGCAACTCCTGGGCCGGGATGAACAAGAACATGGGAGTGCTAGAGGCATTCTGCAACATAACGGGCCTCAAAGTCAACACAAGGAAATGTCACGGCTTCCTGGTTGATCGGAATAAAAGAGGAGGAATTCAACTAAACCAATGCCAACCCTGGTCCCTGGGTGGCACTGAAATAAACATGGTCGGCGAAGGGGATGTGGTGAAATACCTTGGTATCAAACTCAATCCCCTAAAAGGAAACCTCAAAAACCCGATGTGGTTGCTCAAGTCCTAGAAATGGGTCTCCAAATAACGGCGAAAACCTCAAGCCGACTCAGAGGTTAGAGATCTTCTGCTCCTACGCCATCCCCAGAGCCTTATACATGGCTGTCAACAGCTCCTCGGGCCAAACGTGCTTGAGGAGCGCTGATAGCCTCATACGAAGGTTCGTAAAGGATTGGCTCCACCTAAAGCCTGGTACCTGTAACGGAATCCTTTACAGTAGACACCAGGATGGGGGTCTTGCCATACCATGTCTTGGTAGAATGGTGGCAAGATGCAAGGCAAAAAGAGTATTCAAACTCTACCACTCTGAGGACGAGTCGCTAAATCCGTAATCTCCCCTGAAAATTCAGAAAACTATGGCTCGCCGGAGGGGGCAGCAGCCAGAGTCTGCTGGTGGTCCAGGAAGACTTGACCAATGTAGACAGTGTCTCTTACAGAGGGCCCGAATGTTGGCGGGCGGAGGAGTTCAGGAAATGGTCCAATAAAAACCCCCAGGGGTTCGGGGTCTATCTCTACGAGAAGGATAAAATCAGCAATGCTTGGGGAGTCGGACGGGCTAAATGGAAGGAGTCGCACTTTATCCGCGCCTTGCAGATGAGGTGCAACATGCTCCCTACTCTTGAGCTCGGGAACAGATTCGGACTCAGGGGGGGAATTCCACTCTGCAGAGCTTGTGGGAAGGCATCAGAGACGGGGTCCCACATCCTGGGAAGCTGCAGCGAGACCAAGCTGAACAGGATGGCCAGACACAACAAGCTCTGCTCTCTGCTCGCCCAGGAAGGTGCAAAAAGAAATGGGAGGTGTCTTGCGAACGGCGCATCACCAAAAGCGACGGCTC
>JANIIK010000420.1:25000-67938 GCA_027704905.1 Muraenolepis orangiensis
GGGTTCGGTAAAGACTAAATTAGGCACTCTCCCAAGCCTATTTTATTCTTTCCCCCACGTTAGAGAAACGTTACCCAGCCATGTGTGAGAGAGCAGTATGGTCCGACGAAGAGGCACTTTTCTCGGACCCGATTTGAGCAAAGTGTCGGTACACCTCCGGAGCCCTGGAGGTCCAGCAATACGGCGGTTGATGGTGACAACTAGTCCGACGTATAGGCCTGGTCTCGGACCCGACTCGCCAAAGGGTCGGTACCCCTCCGGAGCCCTGGAGCTCCCGTAAATCGGCGAGTGATGGTGGCCAAAGTGTCCGACGAAGAGGCACTTTTCTCGGACCCGATTTGAGCAAAGTGTCGGTACACCTCCGGAGCTCTGGAGGTTCATTAATACGCCGGTTGATGGTAACAACTAGTCCGACGAAGAGGCACTTTTCTCGGACCCGATTCAGCCAAGTGTCGGTACCCCTCCGGAGCCCTGGAGGTCCCGTAAATCGGCGGGTGATGGTCGCGACTAGTCCGACGAGGAGGCCTGATCTCGGACCCGATTCAGCCAAGGGTCGGTACCCCTCCGTAGCCCTGGAGGTCCCGTAAATCGGCGGGTGATGGTCGCGACTAGTCCGACCAGGAGGCCTGATCTCGAACCCAATTCAGCCAAGGGTCGGTGGTCATGGATGAATCTAACGCTCTGGTTTTTTTCTGTTTCCTTTTTGGACCACCATGGGTCGGTTTTGGACCACCATGGGTCGGTTTTGGACCACCATGGGTCGGTTCTTAAACGAGACCACCATGGGTTCGGTCAAGAGTAAATTAGGTGCTCTCCCAGGCCTATTTTATTCTTTCCCCCATGCCCGTTTTTGACCCCTGTCTTCGAGGAAACGTCCTCCAGCCTAATGTATAAGAGATGCCATGGAGCATGGAGGTGGGGCAAATCAGCGGTACATCGCTCTAGCTCGTCCGACGGGGGTGACCCATGTCGGACTCGATTCAGCCAAGGGTCGGTACACCTCCGGAGCCCTGGAGGTCCTGTAAATCGGCGGGTGATGGTCGCCGAAGTGTCCGACGAAGAGGCACTTTTCTCGGACACGATTTGAGCAAAGTGTCGATACATCTCCGGAGCCCTGGAGGTCCAGCAATTTGGCGGTTGATGGTGACAACTAGTCCGACGAAGAGGCCTGATCTCGGACCCGATTCAGCCAAGTGTCGGTACCCCTCCGGAGCCCTGGAGGTCCCGCAAATCGGCGGGTGATGGTGCAGTATGAGTCCGAGACGGTGGACCCTCTCGGACACTATTAGAGCAAATAGTCGGTGGTCATGGATGAATCCAACTCTCTGTTTATTTTCAGAGTCCCACCACTGGTGGATGCTGGACCACCATGGGTTTGTTTTCGTAAACAAATCAGCGGTACATCGCTCTAGCTAGTCCGACGTGGGTGACCCATGTCGGACTCGACTCAGCAAAGTGTCGGTACCTCTCCGGAGCCCTGGAGGTACCGCAAATCGGCGGGTGATGGTACCAACTAGTCCGACGAAGAGGCCTGATCTCGGACCCGACTCGCCAAAGTGTCGGTACCCCTCCGGAGCCCTGGAGGTCCCGCAAATCGGCGGGGTATGGTACAGTGTGAGTCCGAGATGGTGGACCCTGTCGGACACTATTAGAGCAAACAGTCGGTGGTCGAAGAGGCACTTTTCTCGGACCCGATTTGAGCAAAGTGTCGGTACACCTCCGGAGCCCTGGAGGTCCAGCAATACGGCGGTTGATGGTGACAACTAGTCCGACGAATAGGCCTGGTCTCGGACCCGACTCGCCAAAGGGTCGGTACCCCTCCGAAGCCCTGGAGCTCCCGTAAATCAGCGGGTGATGGTGGCCAAACTGTCCGACGAAGAGGCACTTTTCTCGGACCCGATTTGAGCAAAGTGTCGGTACACCTCCGGAGCCCTGGAGGTCCAGCAATACGGCGGTTGATGGTGACAACTAGTCCGACGAATAGGCCTGGTCTCGGACCCGACTCGCCAAAGGGTCGGTACCCCTCCGGAGCCCTGGAGCTCCCGTAAATCGGCGGGTGATGGTGGCCAAAGTGTCCGACGAAGAGGCACTTTTCTCGGACCCGATTTGAGCAAAGTGTCGGTACACCTCCGGAGCCCTGGAGGTCCAGCAATACGGCGGTTGATGGTGACAACTAGTCCGACGTATAGGCCTGGTCTCGGACCCGACTCGCCAAAGGGTCGGTAACCCTCCGGAGCCCTGGAGCTCCCGTAAATCGGCGGGTGATGGTGGCCAAAGTGTCCGACGAAGAGGCACTTTTCTCGGACCCGATTTGAGCAAAGTGTCGGTACACCTCCGGAGCCCTGGAGGTCCAGCAATACGGCGGTTGATGGTGACAACTAGTCAGACGTATAGGCCTGGTCTCGGACCCGACTCGCCAAAGGGTCGGTACCCCTCCGGAGCCCTGGAGCTCCCGTAAATCGGCGGGTGATGGTGGCCAAAGTGTCCGACGAAGAGGCACTTTTCTCGGACCCGATTTGAGCAAAGTGTCGGTACACCTCCGGAGCCCTGGAGGTCCAGCAATACGGCGGTTGATGGTGGCAACTAGTCCGACGTATAGGCCTGGTCTCGGACCCGACTCGCCAAAGGGTCGGTAACCCTCCGGAGCCCTGGAGCTCCCGTAAATCGGCGGGTGATGGTGGCCAAAGTGTCCGACGAAGAGGCACTTTTCTCGGACCCGATTTGATCAAAGTGTCGGTACACCTCCGGAGCCCTGGAGGTCCAGCAATACGGCGGTTGATGGTGACAACTAGTCCGACGAATAGGCCTGGTTAGGGTTAGGGTTTAGGGTTAGGGTTAGGGTTAGGGTTAGGTTTTGGGGACTGTAGGCTCAGCACCGTAAGGCGCTGGGCAGGCACGGGTTCAGGTCCCATCCTAGAACTCCCTTAGTGGTAGGAAAAAAAGAAAATTTTAATGAAAAGACATTAACAAGTAACAAAAAAGATAGGGAAAGGAGTTATTTTTAGTTTTTTGGGGTTTTTTTGGGAAAAGGAAAGAGGGGTTGGGGTGGGTTAGGGTTAAGGTTAGGGTTTGGGTTAAGGTTAAGGTTAGGGATAGGGTAAGTGTAATAATGTAAAGGTCCAGTCCGAATGCTCGTTTGTGATGTTTATTTCATGCTGTCAAATGCAATACAGGTCCAATGCAACACACAGCTGTTACTCATTATACTACCTAAGTAGGAGCCTCATAGGACCCCGCAGGTGAAAGTCTGACTGCCTGAATGAAAAGTAACCCCACATTATAACAATCCCTTCCCCCATAGTCTTGAAAAATACATTTGTATACTTTTTTTTTACTTAATCTCAGCTACAAGGTAGGGGGTAGACTGCCCCTCCTCCAGACACCCAAGGGGATTATTCTGCCCCTGCATTAAAATAAGTGGGTGCCTTCCTAACTCTACCTGGATAACGACGTCCTATTTCTGGACCCGGTTCCGGAGGCCTCAGCACGACTGCCTCGGGTGCAGGAGGTTCCGGAGGCATCAGCACGACTGCCTCGGGTGCCGGAGTCTCTGACCCTGGATTGACTGCTTCTTGTGGTGCAAAGCTCTCCTCCGGTAGACTTGCTGGCGTGGTGGTTTGATCATAACATGGACGCATCTGATCCTGATGACGTCTCACCAGCTTGCCGTCCTGTTGTGTCACCCTCCAAGACACTGGACCGGTCCTCTCTGTGAGTGTTGCGGGAATCCACTTCTGGCTTGAGTACCCTCTCACATAGACTGAGTCAGACTCTGTGAACATCCTGTCCCTGACATGCTTGTCATGCTGCTCTTTTTGTTTGTCCTGATTTAGTCCAACTCTATTCGCTAGTGAAGGACGCACTAGATCCAACTGAGTTCTGATTCTCCGGTTCATGAGTAGCTCAGCTGGCGTAGCTCCGGTTGTGGTCTGAGGGGTTGATCGGTACTTAAACAAGAACCTGGATAGCTTTGTCTCCACACTACCCTCCCCCATCTTCTTGATGCCCTCTTTGAACACCCGCACTGCACGCTCAGCACAGCCATTCGAGGACGGATGGTATGGGGCTGTTGTCACATGCTTTATGCCATTTTTTTTTAGGAAGTGTTTGAACTCTGCACTGACCAGACTTGGTCCATTATCACTAACCAGGACTGCTGGGATTCCATGGGTGGCAAAAATGCTCCTCAATTTCTCCACAGTCATGGATGAAGTAATAGACTGCATTGGATGAGCCTCAATCCACTTTGAATAGGCGTCAATGACTATTAAAAACATCTTTCCATATACTGGCCCACAAAAATCCACATGCAGCCTCATCCAAGGTTGGTCTGGCCACTCCCACGGGTGTAAAGGTGCTGCTGCTGGGACGGCTTGGTTCAACTGACATGCATGACATCTGCGCACTGCTGACTCTAAATCTGCATCCATGTTTGGCCACCACACATAACTGCGGGCCAATGTTTTCATTCTTGAGACCCCTGGATGAGCCTTATGAAGCTCCTTGATCATAGTCTGTCTTCCTTGTGGTGGTATTATCACTCTACTTCCCCACAGGATGCACCCGTCCTCCACACTCAGTTCATGTTGTCGTCTCGTGTAAGGCTGTATTTCTGGGTCGGTGCTCTGATGCTCGGTTAAGGTTAGGGAATGGGAAAGGGTTGGGGTTAAGGTTAGGGATAGAGTTAGGGTTAGGGTTAGGACAGGGGTTAGGGTTAGGGCTTAGGATTAGGGTTAAAGTAGGGGTTAATATAGAGGTTGGGGTTAAGTAAGAAAGGAGTGGGGAGGCACACATTGACTCATAAGGGGGTTTAGGACCTCCTGGACCGATAAAATGAATAGAATATTGTTAAACCTCTTTTTTTCTCTCTCTCCCCCTTGTGTTAGGGTCATTCTGTCAGGTTGAATGGGACTAACTCCATGCCATGGTAAGGAAGGGGCCACAAGAAAGGGAAGTTAATTAAATAGGTAAGCAAGCATATTCACACATAAATAAATAGACATATATCAACAAAACATGTATGCCTCAGTGTATAAATATAAAGTGCTAGTTAAGTGCTGTCGATTGAGGCGTAAAAAGTGCTTCACAATAACACGTTTCAAAACATGCAAAGAATAATCACACACATAAAAAAATTGGAGTTTGGAAGGACTCCATTTGATTAGTACGCATCAAAACCTATGTTAATGTTCTTGTGGATTTCCCTGTTTTCCTTCTTTTGGTTCATGGACCATATTTCAGATGTTACCTGTAATTTAACTAGAATGACCCTAGGGGGAGAATGGGAATGTCCTAACTCCCTGTTCTACACTCAGCTCCCAAACTCATGAGGTAAGTATTCAACATATATAAATAAATACATATTAATTTAAGATGATTAAGAAGTAAGTGCTATAAATACAAAGTGCTAGTTAAGTGCTGTCGAATAACACGTTTCAAAACATGCAAAGAATAATCACACACATAAAAAAAATGTTTGGAAGGACTCCATTTGATTAGTCTTCAAATTAAGTGCTGGAAGGTCACTCTATAAAAGTAACGATAAATAGGACATGCAAAACAAAATTAGTAAACAAACCAAAAAAAAACAGCTCATTATTCAACCACATAACCTCACAAGTTTGGTGCAACTGTGTCTCTGGATGAATTCACAAGTCACAGGGAGCGGAACTAGTCACCTAGGCTGATTAACGCCACTAAAGGGAGACATCCACCCAGTTAGAGTTACAGGGGGCGAAAACAGTCGCCCAGAACAATGAACGCCACCAGAGGGAGACCTACACTCAGCCAGGTTAATATATTTCATTCAACCCTTTGGGGTCAATTGTATTTAGTAACCTGATCCATTTCCTCTCTGCTTTCTGGCGTTGGGTCCTGGACCAGTTTAGGTTTGTTTCCAAACCTTCTATAATTAATTGTTGTAGTCCATGTGCTCTAAAATGCATGTATAGGACCGTGGTCCTATCCCCCTTATTTATGTGGTAAATATGTTGTTTTAACCTGCTTTGGAGTGTATTTTTAGTTTCTCCAATGTAGAGTTTGTGGCAGAGTGTGCATTGTATTAAATAAACCACATTGAGCGTATTGAAGTGGACCTTCTGCCAAATGGGTACCCCCAGTCCCGAATATTTGTTAACTACATATTTGTTGTGGGTGCTGTGAAGATCCTGCAAAGGAGATTTAGTCAGTTTTTTGGTGAGACTAGTATGTACCAGTATGTCTCCTAAGTTTCTATTTCTACTGAAGGCTGAGATGACTCTAAAGGTCCTCAATTCTTCGCACCCTCCTTGGGCCTGTTGGAAGTGAGTTTTTACGTGAGAGCTGAAACGAAACAGTAGTAGTAGTATCAATGTATTCGGCTATATTGTAGGATTCGCTCCCACAATCACTCACTATGGGTCGACCGCATGGAACCTGGAAGGGGACCGTCCACTTGTCTGGAGCCTTATGGATCTTCGGTAATAGGTATAGCAGTCTAGGCCTCGGTGAGTCAGGACCCATCAGGTAAGACATTTATTTCTTGGCTAAATATTTTTGTTCGTAGAGAGTATGTAAAATATCTCGAATACGAACCTGTGTCTCCAGTTGTATAGAATGGGGCAATGGAGAATAATGTTTCCTGTTGCTGAGTTGTCTATTTGCTTCCAAAAGGTATTGTACTTTATCCATGATAACTATCTGAGAGCCCTTATCGGCTGGCTTGATTATAATGGATGGGTTAGAGCAAAGTCCCTTAAGGGCCTGCCACTGTTGCCTGGTCAGGTTCTGTTTTTTGCGGGGTATGGGCCGAAATTGTGAAAGTGAACTCAAGTCCTTTCGTATAAGAGTCTGTACTATGGGGTTAGGGTTAGGGTTAGGGTTAGGGGTCCAAGGTTTAAACCCTGACGCCGGGAACCGGCGGCAGGATTAATTGCACTGTCCATCATTATCGCCTCCCGGAGAGGGGCAGATCTATCTCTCATTCAGGCCCCTGGGATACACCGTGTCCAGTTTGGTGATCCAGCGTTTCTCACATCTGCGTCTTAGTGTGGCCGTCCAGTCTGAGTTGGCCTCCAGAACCCTAGCTCTGACCGACTGCCATCCGTGGAGCAGGAAGTGTGCCACCAAGGGGGTTTGTGTTTCCTTCTTCCTTATTATGTTATATTTGTGTTGGGTAAATCTAATTTTAATTGTGTTTCCCGTCTCTCCCACGTACTGTGTTGCACATTTATCACAGGTGATGAGATAAACACAATTTTTGGATTGTGGACAGCCTCGTTCCTGTGTCTTAAATACATCACCATTCCACCTGTTGCGTACCCAGGCTCGGTGTTGGAAGAAGGTCTCTTGACCTTTGACCTTTGGAGAGGTCATGGGAGGGATCTTGGCCTTCACCAGATATGATTGAAGGTTTTTATTCTTCCTGAATGCCGCAATAATGTTGTGGTCTGGTAAGATTCCATTGTTTGTCAACATATTCTGGAAGTTGTGTTTGATAACACTAACTAGTTTTACTGTGGAATGGGAGTATGTGGTGACAAATGGTAAAATGGAGGCGACCAGTCTGGGTTTAGTGTGTAGGAAAGTCCTGAAGGATTTCCTTAAGAAGGATCTGGAGTAGCCCCTAGTATGAAGTGCTGCGAAGAGCGTCTTTGTGGCCTGTCTAAAGTCCTCTTTCCTACTGCATATCCTATGAAACCTGAGCAATTGTGATTTCACCAACCCTGCATACGTGTGCTTAGGATGGTAGCTTGTTTTGAACAGCAGAGCATGTGTGTCTGTGTCTTTGAAGAAGACTTTGACATCGAGTGTGTTTGTGTTTTGGAAATGTTGTCCCTTGTAGGTGGTGGTATCCAGGAAGTCCACGGAGTCGTAGCTGGTGACCGATGTCAACGAGATGGACTCGTTATGGCTGTTCAAGGTAAGTAGAAATGAATCAAAGTCCTCCATGGAGTGAGGCCATACTCCCCAGACGTCATCCAGGAATCTAAAGTAATGTGTGGGTTTCTTGTGGCATGAAGCCAGGGCTGTTGTTTCCCATTCTGCCATAAAGATGTTGGCGTATGCCGGGGCAAACTTCTTGCCCATAGCCGTTCCCTTAATTTGTAAAAAGAATTCCCCATTGAATTCAAAATCATTTCTAGTCAAATTGATTTCCAGTAACTGTAACAGTTCTTTCTCTGGCCTCTTTTTATCCGGGTATCTACGGAAGAGGTTTTTTACGGCCTGTATGCCTTCTGCGGTGTCAATGTTGGTGTACAGGCTGTTGACATCCATTGTGAATAGGATGGAGCCCTGGGATATGTGTAGCGTTCTGATTCTGGTGACAAAATCATACGTGTCCTTTATGTAACTGGCATGTTTGACGGAGAGAGGATTTAGGTGGTGATCAATGAACTCTGCCGTGTGATAGGTTTCACTGCTGCAGTCAGACACAATAGGTCTCCCTGGAGGGATCTCGTGTGGTTTGCTCCATTTACTGGGGACCTTGTGTATCTTTGGCAACATATAAAAGAGCCTCGCCCTGGGTTCCGAGGTGCCCCTTATGTAGTGTTGTTGTTTGGCATTTATGAATTTTTTGTCAAACATGGATTGTGTGATTTTGTCTACCAGTGTGATTGTATCCGGGTAAATGGGTTTATCTAATCTAGAGTAATATTTAATGTCCCCTAGCTGTCTGTACCCCTCCCACAGGTACTGGTCCCTGTCCATTATAACCACCGCAGAGCCCTTGTCTGCCGGCTTGATGACAATCTGTTTGTTGTCGGTGAGTTGCTTCAGTGCCACGACCTCCTCCGAAGTGAGGTTAGGAGTGGAGGGACTCATATAAAAGTTTTTGTCAAAATAGGTGGTGTCCGCCTCGAAGAGGGTCGAGAGTTCCCGTGGCAGCGTGCCAGCCGGAGGGACCCAGGTGGACTTGGAAGTGAAAGGAGGTGGGTCTGAGTCCTTTTTATGTTGAAAATACACCGCCAGTTTGAGTCTCCTGTGGTATTGTTGAATATCCCACCGGCTTTGTTCTACTATATTTCTGTTGCTCCCCTCGGTGGGGATGAAATTTAGTCCTTTACACAGAAGGGCATTCTGTGGGGGGGTCAAGATGAATTTAGTTGCTAGAACAACAACATTTTTGTCCTCACTCCCCTCCTGAATGGGTAGGCTTTTGGGGAGATCTAGTTTAATTGACTGCACCAATGCTGAAGCATCAGTTTAGCCGTGGCCCTGGTCCAGTGGACATTGTCCTTTTCTGTCCTAAATGAACCGCTAGGCAGCTTAGCTATACAGTCGTGGTTCTTTTGGATGTAGTCGTTCAGTTCACTCAGGTGTAGCCTTTCGTTACTGGGTAGAAGTGGTGAGTAGTTGACCAGTGGTATCCAGATGGATGCCCCAGGAAAGGTCAGCCTGGCTGCCCTCAAGGTTTTTTGTACCTCCTTCACGGTGGTCTGTTGCACCTTTTGTCTCCTGTTATTCAGTCCAAAGGACAGGATGACCTTGTCCACCACCGTGGAGGAAGTGGCCTTGTGGATGATGGCCTCCGCGTGTCTGAACGTGGCCCCCGGGTAACTGTCGACTTGTAAGCCCTCAATTGTGAATGGTGGGAAACGATCGACATTAGAGTCTCCCATGATGACACACTTTTTACCCACACTGAGGCCCCAGGCCTGCATTTTTCTGTCAGTGTTGAGATGTCTGGTGGTTCTGCGTGTGGGCGTCCGCGGCGTCTGTGAGATGGACCGTCCCAGCCGCAACTGGCTCTGGACAGCCGCATTCAGACTACGCGTGCCGACCGGGGAGCGGAAGGAGTCCGGGGTCCGTAGGGGACACTCGGTGGTCGAGAGGGACTCCTCCAGCTCCTCCGAGGTCAACTCCAGAATGGGGTCCTCCTCCGTGACGCACGGGTTGGTGAGTGCAGGAGGTGGATGGGGAGAGAGAAGATGAGGTGTAGGGGTGTGTGCACCTCTGACCCTCTGTTCCTTAGGGGTCAGTGGCCCAAGAGGAAAGTGGATGTGAGTTTCCTTAGGGGTCAGTGGCACAAGAGGAAAGTGGACGTGAGTTTTCTCCATCTCCGGAGGAGACTTAAGGCCTGTCGTGTGGGACACGGGGGTCTGGACTGTAGGTGACCAGTCCCCCCTGGGGTCTATCCCCGTGCTCCCCACGGTGGCAGCCACCGTGTTTGTGTGTGGCGTGTGGGGTGTAAGGGCTCGTTCAAGGGTCTGTGTCTGCACCGGATTGGTGTGAACTTGTGCCTCTGTGGTGTCTGTGGCCGGAGTCGCGACCGTGGGCGTGAGCCCCCGTACTGTTGGGGCCGGCGTGTCCCCCGTGAGGTGAATGGTTCTGGCCCTTAAAAGTGCCCTTGTTTTCTCCAGCGTCTCCGTTTGTAGACGACGGCCCAGATTCCTCCTGGCCCAGGAGAAGGCCACATCAAGCGGGGCCTGCCAGTGATGTACTGACATCATAAGGATTTTCTCAATTTCCGCTTCCATTACCTTGATGTAATGGTCTCGTAAGATTATCATTGTTGTGAAGGCCCAGTTCTTGGCATTCCCTTCTATGAGGGCCTGTGTGTCATCACAGGGGGAAGCCGGCTTGATGATGGTAGAGAGCTGAGCGGTCATCTTGGCTATAGTGGGTGGGGGGTCAGTGTTGGAAACATTTCGGAGATGATGGAGTGTCTTAATTATAGTGTAAATACACCGAATCTTGGGAAGAAAGTCTGGGTCGTTCACTGTGGGGTTATAACGGACAAAATAAAGGTAGTACTAACACTATTGAATGGATACAATTTAAATGCCAAGTGGTGATTGTCTTTTTGAACTGTAGTTGTTAATGGAAACCTCACGGGAAGTCCGCGAAGGGACAACGCACACACGAGAGAAATGCCCGTACACGCAGACTAAATCGCGGTTTGCGTTCACGGTGGGGTTATAAAGGACAAAATAAAGGTTGTACTAACACTATTAAAGTAATATAATATAAATGCTAAGTGGTGATTATCTTAATACACTGTTGTTTTGAATGGAAACCTCATGGGGCGTCAGCGGAGGAACAACGCACACACGTGACGGTAATGCGCCGGGGGAAAGTAGAGCGTTTTTCGTTCACGGTGGGGTTTTGGAGGACAAATAAAAAGTAAGAAAAATACTCAGTTAAGATAAGTGCCAAGTCGCGACGTTTCGACCTGATTAGGTCTTCTTCAGGCGAGGCACAATGAACAAAGAAGGACGCTGTCTCTTTGTTTTATGGTGAAAAAATAAAATAAAATAAAAGCACAATGAAAAGAAAGGGTTGGGTTTTGGGTATGTTTGAGCCGAGGCAATGTCTCTTAGCTCTTGGAAAAATGAAAAATGACTTTGTAAGGGCAGAAGTGTTCTCTCTTGGTAGGTCTGATCATGAAAGAGGGGGAGAAGCGGAAGGGGGCCTGTATTAGTAGTCTAGGGGGCGGCTCCCTGGCGTAGGGTTGGAGCGGAGCTAGGATTTAAAGACACCCACACCCGTGTGTGTTCTCTTTAGTTAGTGGGTTAGGGTTGGGGCCAGAAACACATACACGTGTGTGTGGGTGTGTGTGTGTGTATGTGTTTTTAGTTACTGGGTTAGGCAGGGGCGGAGCCAGGTCATTTTCAGGGGGGTGGCACATGGGTGACAACAGTTAACTTAGGGGGGCCAGCTAAAAGTGACCCCAAAAAAATTGCCGTAAAAAATTAAGGCCGCCACCGACGTCTCACATCAACATTTAGACTACTAAGTGGAAATAGTTACTTTTCTTAAATTGTACAGTTAGTGTATTTATGTCTTATTCATCATATTTTTGTTGGCTACATTAACTCTTTCACTGTGTAAGGAAGGTGCATGACCTTTTCATTTTGCACTGTCAACATTAAAATTCTGCTTGACATGTCCCCTTGTTTATGATATTCTCATCAACATCTGCCATTAGTAAACTCACCAACAGTAGCCTAAAACAGATTAAGTGGGTGCAATGTATTGTGCAAGAAAAACACTATATACAGCACTGTCAATTTTCAAATACTGCAATATTTATTACTATTAGAGCCTTTTAAACAATATACAATTTAAACAATTTATACAATAAAACAAAGTAGGTGTGTACCTACAGTATTTCCAAAAATAGAAACCAGAGCCGTAGGCTCCACAAGGTATGAAATCTTGCACAATTTGTACAAACAAATATACAGTAGTATCACTATACATGCTGTATAGCAATCAGTAAGCAACAGTCAAATTATCAATATTCACAGTTCTCAGTGGAGGTACAGACACTTCAAAACAACAGTATTTTGCGATTTCCATGGCGGCTACTAAACAACCTAATGAACTCATCCATATCCAAGGCCTTGGCTCTCTTGGACTCGACACTTAGCACCCCGAGGTCACTGAGTCTTTCGTTGTTCATGGTGGTGCGCAAGTGATCTTTTATCAGTTTTAATGCCGAAAAGCTGCGTTCACAAGCAGCTGTGCTCACAGGTAGAGCCATGGCAATTTTGCACAATCTGAAGGGTTGATTGACATCACTAAGAGCCAATGAAATTGCGGAGGCACACACGGGATGGCCAATCCGATTGCTTCTCGATATTTTCACAACGTCATACTGATTGACAGCACTCAACACCCAATGGGCGTTTGGGGGGGCACACAGGGTGGCCAATCAGATCACAGGGGGGGCGGGTGCCACCCTGTGCCACCCCTTTAGCTCCGCCCCTGGGGTTAGGGCCAGGGCTGGGGTCTGGGTAAGTGCTGGGGCCTTTTATTTTTTAATTATTAAACCCAATAGGGTGGGTGAGGTTATGGTTAGGCATAGGGTAGTTTGGGTTAAGGTTAGGCGTTGGGAAGGTGGGGTTAAGGTTAGGGTTAGGGTTAGGTGTTGGGGTTAGAAACCCACCCCCAAATGAATGGGGATAGGGGAGTGCACTGTCCATCTCCTGTCCACATACGCAACCCACACCAAAACCTCACGGGAAGTCCGCGTGTGACAAACGCACACACGAGACAAAACTAAATAATAAGTGGTCGTACACGCGGATTAAATCGCGGACCACAGAGGACAAAATAAAATAAATGTTGCACCAACACCATTGAATGATAAAGTGCAGATGCCAAGTGGCGATAAACTGAATAAGACGCCGTTGCGATAGGGAACCTCGTGGGGCTTCAGCGGAGGAACAACGCACTAACGTCGTGGTGATGCGACGGGGAAAAGTAGGGTTAGGGTTAGGTGTTGGGGTTAGAAACCCACCCCCAAATGAATGGGGATAGGGGAGTGCACTGTCCATCTCCTGTCCACATACGCAAACCACACCAAAACCTCGCGGGAAGTCCGTGTGTGACAAACGCACACACGAGACAAAACTAAATAATAAGTGGCCGTACACGCGGATTAAATCGCGGACCACAGGACAAAATAAAATAAATGTTGCACCAACACCATTAAATTGATCAAATGCAGATGCCAAGTGGCGATAATCTGAATGACACGCCGTTACGATAGGGAACCTCGTGGGGCTTCAGCGGAGGAACAACGCACTAACGTCGTGGTGATGCGACGGGGAAAAGTAGAGCGCTCTTTTGTTTTTTTCACGGTGGAGTGTTAAGGGGCAAAGAAAGTGGTTATTAATAGGGCTCGGTATCAGAGTTGCATTCATGGTTACTCACGGGGTTCTCAGTAGGGGTTGTCGCGACGTTTCGACCTTGTGTGGTCTTCTTCAGGCTTAATTGTTCTCTCTTCACGGCTGGTGGGCTAGTAACAGGGCCAGGGCTAGGCTTCGATTCGGGACAGGGCTGGGTCTGGGGTAACAGGGCCAGGGCTTCGATTCGGGACAGGGCTGGGTCCGGGCTAGGGGGTCGGCTAGTGGCAGGGCCAGGGCTAGGATAGGGCCAGGATCGCGGTCCCTAAACTAGGTGTTGGGCCGGTGGGTACAGGGCTGGGTCCGGATTCGGGACAGGGCTGGGTCCGGGTTAGGGGGTCGGCTAGTGGTCTAGGTTCTGGGTCCGGGTTGGGGCCAGGGCTAGGATAGGGCCAGGATCGCGGTCCCTAAACTAGACAGGGCTGGGTCCGGGCCAGGTAGGCACTGGGCAGACACGGCTGTGGTGAGGCCTATGGTAGGTTGGGTTAAGGTTAGGGTTAGGTGTTGGGCAGGAGGGTATAGGGCCAGGATCGCGGTCCCTAAACTAGAAAAAAAAGGTTAAAAAAGAGGTGAAAAAATGGTGCGGGCGGCGCAGGGGTGAACAGAGGAGGCACGGGCTGGTTAGGTGTTGGGGTTAGAAACCCACCCCCAAATGAATGGGGATAGGGGAGTGCACTGTCCATCTCCTGTCCACATACGCAAACCACACCAAAACCTCGCGGGAAGTCCGTGTGTGACAAACGCACACACGAGACAAAACTAAATAATAAGTGGCCGTACACGCGGATTAAATCGCGGACCACAGAGGACAAAATAAAATAAATGTTGCACCAACACCATTAAATTGATCAAATGCAGATGCCAAGTGGCGATAATCTGAATGACACGCCGTTGCGATAGGGAACCTCGTGGGGCTTCAGCGGAGGAACAACGCACTAACGTCGTGGTGATGCGACGGGGAAAAGTAGAGCGCTCTTTTGTTTTTTTCACGGTGGAGTGTTAAGGGGCAAAGAAAGTGGTTATTAATAGGGCTCGGTATCAGAGTTGCATTCATGGTTACTCACGGGGTTCTCAGTAGGGGTTGTCGCGACGTTTCGACCTTGTGTGGTCTTCTTCAGGCTTAATTGTTCTCTCTTCACGGCTGGTGGGCTAGTGTTACGTTCCTATAAGGACAAGTATGATATTTTGCGCAGCTGCGCTGTTCTGCATGCGTTTTTTCCTATAGGCTGGTTGTTCCCGCCGCGGCGTGACGTCGCCTATAAAGACCGCCCAGCCCAGACTGCAGGGGGGATTTGTTTCCTGGTCCCGCACGCATACTGGTTTTTTCCCTGTCGTGATACAAGGAAGTCACGCGGTAGGGTTTTCTTTCTGTTTTATTATCTTTCCTTTCGTTGATTTAATAACCGTCCCGCCATGTACAAGGCAGCGTCTACGAAATAAAACGTCTGCTTTCAACGTAAGCCCTGAATTCCAGTCTGTGTTACTCGGTCCGGGGTGTGACCAAAAGTTTGGTTCGTAACATAATGGGGGCTCGTAGCCGGTCTTTGAACCATTAGTGAGTTTTGAACGATTTTCCTGGAGTGAAAATCTTTTTTTTGTGGTGGTCGCACTGTGCATTGTGCACATTTAGTTTGCTGTGGTCACCCTTTGTTTGAACTATGCTGTAGTTCTGGGCTTTTCACACATTAAGTTTTGCCTGTTAGCGATCGGGTTTTTTTCCTCGCAGTTATGTTTGATTTACACGCGTTTACCCTTGCTCCTACGGAGGAGGCTCTATTTTTGATTACGCGTGATGACCTTGTTACGGTTGCTGGCCACTACAAACTTCAGGTGAGTGGTAGCCCTTCCAAGGCTGAGCTCCAAGAGGGGCTCATCAATCACCTGCGGGACCGTGGAGTGTTTGGGAAAGTGCCTGTGGACGAACCTACGTCACCTACACGAGGTAACGTTCAGCCTCTTTCCCCTAGTGAAGTTTCACTGGAGTTAAAACGTCTGCAGTCGAGAGAAAGGGAACTTGAGTGGGAGCGAGAGAAAAATATTAGGGATAGAGAGCACGAGTTACGTTTGAAGGAACTCGAATTTAATCAAGCGTTACGGCTTAAAGAAATGGATCTCAAGGCTCGTGAGGCTGATATCCACTTTAAGTCGGGACAATTCGACGTTACCCGTAATATCCGTGTCGTTCCACCTTTTCGTGAGGATGAGGTTGACAAATTCTTCGCGCATTTCGAGCGGGTAGCTACGACCCTGAAATGGCCTAGGGAGGTTTGGACCATGACGCTCCAGTGCGTTTTAAAAGGGAAGGCGCAGGAGGCTTACTCTGCGCTGCCTCTTGAAGATGCAGCGGACTATGAGAAGGTCAAGCAGGCTGTTCTGCGTATGTATTCCCTGGTGCCAGAGGCGTATCGGCAGAAGTTCCGCGGCTATCAAAAACCGGAGGCCCTCTCGTACGTAGAGTTCGTTCGAGAGAAGGAAATGCTCTGCGATCGCTGGTTGAACTCGCAGGAAGTGACAACCTTCCAAGCCCTTCGGGATTTGATCATTATGGAGGACTTTAAGAATTGTCTGCCAACATCAGTCGCAACTCACATTAGTGAGCATAAGGAGGTTACGCCGGCTGGTGCAGCGGTGCTCGCTGACGAGTATGTGCTTACGCACAAGCGTGTCCCCTCTGTTTCTAAACCCCCACCAAACATTTCCAGCCATCCAACTGTTTTTAGGACTACGAAACAAGCCGTGCCTGATTCTTCCCACTTTTCACCTCGCGCGTCGGTATTTAAAGCTACCAGCCCGACCTGCGGTTATTGTAAAAAGCGGGGTCACGTTGTTTCGGAGTGTTTTAAGTTGAGGAACAAGAACAGGGCAGCTTCGTTTAACACAGAGGTCGGATTGTGTGTAGCGAAACCGCCTCTTCCTCAGGAAGACACCGATGGTGGAAATCCCTGTTTTGCGCCTTTCATAATGGACGGTTTTGTGTCCCTACCCGGTGACCCTAGTGTGCGCGTACCGATTAAAATCTTGCGTGATACTGGGGCTTCACAAAGCTTCATACTAGAGAATGTGTTGCCTTTCTGCGACAAGACGTCTACCGGCTGCAGCGTTCTTGTGCGTGGTTTTGAAATGGGTTTCGTTAATGTCCCTCTGCATGAGATTTCCCTCCAATCGGACTTGGTTACAGGCACTGTTACCGTGGGTATACGTCCCTCTCTGCCTATCGCAAATGTAGCCATGCTACTTGGTAACGATGTCTGTGGTGGCAAAGTTTTACCTGGCCCTATCGTGTCTCATGTGTCCTCGAAAACATTAACAAGTGATGACCTTTCCGTTAATTTCCCTGAGGTTTTCGCATCTAGCGTCGTTACGCGTGCCATGGCGAGAGACGTTAAAGCGACTTCTATTCAGGAGCAACGCGATGCGATCATCGATCTTAGCGATTCCTTTATGGCTCGTCCCTCACTCATTCACGATAGTGTTGTCCCTCAGACTGCTGAGTCACTGTCGTCCCATGCTGCTGTTCCTAAACTGTCTGTGGACCGAGATCTGCTTAGCAAGGAACAGAAAAATGACCCTTCTCTGGCGACGCTCTTTTCTGAAATTATGTCCGAGGAGGACATTGAGCAGTCGCCTCATGGCTATTTCCTGAGAGATGGAGTCTTAATGCGCAAGTGGAGGCCTCTTACGGCCTCAGCGCAAGATGAGTGGAGAGTTCTGTATCAGATCGTGATCCCTGCGTCCTTCCGTGATGAAGTTCTGAGTCTCGCTCATGACCATCACTTTGCGGGTCATCTCGGCGTAAATAAACAACTGACCGAATTTTACGCCATTTCTTCTGGCCAGGTCTTAAACGAGACGTAGTTCGGTATTGTAAAACATGTCATCCGTGCCAAATCACAGGTAAACCTAATCAGGTCATTCCACCTGCGCCGTTGCAACCAATCCCTGTTGCGTCGGAGCCTTTCGAGCACATAATTCTGGACTGTGTCGGCCAGTTGCCTAAAACAAAATCTGGTAACCAGTGGTTGCTGACCATCATGTGTAGTCTTACCCGTTTTCCCGAGGCAATTCCACTGCGTAGAATCACAGCTCCTGTCATCATCCAGGCCCTGCTGTGGTTTTTTTCCCTCTTCGGTCTCCCGAAGACCGTCCAGACGGACCGTGGCACTAACTTCATGTCCCATGTGTTTGCTGAGGCTATGCGACAGCTCTCCGTCAAACACGTAAAATCCAGCGCCTATCACCCCCAAAGCCAAGGCGCACTCGAGAGATTCCACCTAACGCTCAAGAATATATTAAAGACGTTCTGCCTCGAGTTCGAGCGTGATTGGGATGAGGGGGTACCGCTCGCTCTTTTTGCCGTGCGAGAGGTAGTGCAGGAGAGTCTGGGGTTTAGTCCTGCAGAGCTTGTTTTCGGACACACTGTTCGCGGGCCGCTGAAGTTGCTAAAAGAGTCGTGGCTGTCGGAGACGAAAACGTACGAGGGTCTCTCTGACTACGTTTCGAAAATGCGCTCCCGGCTCGGTCGTGCTTGCCAGTTGGCCAGAGCAAATCTGGGCGCCTGTCAACAGCGAATGAAGAGGAGATATGATGAGAAGTCGGTCTCTCGTACTTTCCAACCTGGTGATGAGGTGCTTGTGTTAATACCTTTGATGGGCTCTGCTCTGCAGGCCCGCTACAGCGGTCCTTATCGTATCGAACGACGTGTAGGTGATCTCAACTACGTACTCTCTACTCCTGATCGCAGGAGAAAGACGACTTTATGTCATGTAAATCGTTTGAAGTCGTACCATGGTCGTGAGGAAAGCTCAGCAGCTCCCAAATTAGAATCTCCGCGCTGCGCTGAGATCAGTGGCGACGATCGCGGGGGGACAGTGGCGCTGTCTACTCCTCGTGGTGCTGAAGCCGTTGCGTCGCTCGCGGTCGCTTCCCCGTGGGAAGACGAGGGTCGCGTTCCGTCGGTGGAAGTTGTTGTAGGGAGAATGAAGAATTCTCAGGTCCTCAATGACCTTAATTCATTTTTTGTTGGTTTGAGTGAATCACAACGTGACGATTTAATTTCTCTGTTTAACGAAAATAAGGATCTGTTTCCCGATGTGCCACGCCAGACAACGGCGGCGGTACATGACATCGATGTTGGTTCTTCTGACCCAATTAAGCAGCATCCCTATCGCACTAATCCTCAAAAAAGGGTTTTGTTGCAGGGCGAGGTGAAGTTCATGAAGGATCACGGCATTGCCGAAGCAAGTTGTAGCCCATGGAGCTCGCCGTGCTTTTGTACCGATTTCCGAAAGGTAAATGCCGTTACAAAACCCGATAGTTTCCCGTCGCCCCGCATTGATGATTGTGTTGACCGCCTTGGCTCTGCTGTGTTTGTAAGTAAAATTGATTTACTTAAAGGCTACTGGCAGATTCCCTTGTCACCCCGTGCTAAGGAAATCTCAGCTTTTGTGACGCCAGACAGCTTCCTTCAGTACACAGTAATGCCCTTCGGACTCCGCAATGCCCCGGCAACATTCCAGAGGCTCATCAACGGTGTCCTCGATGGCGTACCCAACTGTGAGGCCTATTTAGACGACCTGCTGATTTACAGCCCCACCTGGCCTTCACATCTCGCACACCTTTCCACTGTGTTCCGCAGGCTCTCTGACGCGAACCTAACGGTCAACCTCGCTAAATGCGAGTTCGGTCAGGCTACGGTTACCTATCTGGGGAAAGTCGTGGGTCGCGGGCAAGTGCGCCCTGTCCAGTCAAAGGTCGAGGCCATCCTGGACTACCCTCCTCCTACCACTCGTCGTGAACTGCGCCGTTTTCTCGGCATGGTAGGCTATTATCGTTCTTTCTGTAAGAACTTTTCTGCAGTTGCCTCTCCCCTCACTGACTTGCTCAGCTCGAAGGTGGTTTTCAAGTGGACTCCACGGAGTCAAGGCGCCTTCGAGTCTGTTAAGGCTTTGTTGACCACTGCGCCCGTTCTTTCCGCTCCTAACTTTAATTTGCCTTTTTCTATCGCTGTCGATGCCAGTGATTTGGGAGCAGGAGCTGTTCTCATGCAGCAGGACGAGGAAGGGTTTGAACATCCCGTGTGTTTCTTTTCGCGAAAGTTTAATTTACACCAGCGTGCTTACTCTACGATAGAGAAGGAAGCCCTTGCGCTCGTGTTGGCCGTCCAACATTTCGAGGTATATGTTGGGGGTGCTGTACGTCCTGTGCTGGTCTTCACTGACCACAACCCTCTTGTCTTCCTCGACCGCATGCGCAACAACAATCAGCGTTTAATGCGGTGGAGTTTGATTCTGCAGGGGCACAACCTCGAGATTAGACACATTAGAGGGCGCGATAATGTGGTGGCAGATGCCCTGTCTAGGGTTTAGCGTCTGCATGGGTGTAAATCAATTGTTTGTTAATGTGTGTTTTGAAAAAAACGTACACGTTAACCATTTTTATTTTTATTTTCTATCGCTCAGTCGCGTGTTGCGACATTGCCAAACGCATATGTTGACAGAGTCACATGTGCAGCAAGAAACCAGTCATGACGACGAGGTCTTATTTAGCCTTAACTGGCGTGGTTTATTTCCATATATGCATTGCACCACTTGACCCGCTCTCCGTGAGAGCTAGAGAGAGAGAGATAGAAGGGGGGGGAACAATCCCTTATATCTGACACCTGACGTCAGCTACAATAGCTGCGCCTCCTTACGCCTATAGCGCCCTCTTACTGCGGAACAGTTATAGTGCAGTTACATACAGACATATTAACACTTACACTTAACACTCCCACTTATGAATGACGTGTATACTGTACAACTTTTCCAAGAAAAAATAACAATTCAAAACATCAAAAGAACATGGCGGTCAATATTACATAACAGGCAATATTTTACACACCGAACATGACCCCTGCAAATTTTTTCAATTTCAGTTTGGAGACCGGCTTGGTCATAGCGTCTGCCACCATGTCATCTGTAGGACAGTAAACCAGTGTCATCCTTTCTTCTCTGATGACAGATCTGATGAAGTGATATTTTATATCCACATGTTTACACCTCTGTCGGCACACAGGGTTTCTGGCAAGTGCAATGGTTCCCTGGTTGTCCTCATAAACAACAGTTTTCCTATATCC
Source organism: Muraenolepis orangiensis (assembly GCA_027704905.1). NCBI lineage: Eukaryota > Metazoa > Chordata > Actinopteri > Gadiformes > Muraenolepididae > Muraenolepis > Muraenolepis orangiensis. The sequence goes on from JANIIK010000420.1 coordinate 45,731, forward strand.
ATAGGTATCCATTCCTTCGAGCAGTTGTTCCAGATAAATACATTCCTGTATTGTCAAGGCTAGAGCCATATATTCGGCTTCACAGGTTGATAGTGCCACTGTGGGCTGTTTCTTTGTTTTCCATGAAACCAGTGAGCTGTCTGTAGCCATACTCACACAATACCCCGTGGTACTTCTCCTGTCTGTGGCGTCTGCCGCCCAATCTGCGTCACTATAGGCTTGAAGCCCTAAGCCCTCGCTGCTTTTTCTGAAACAAAGCTCTTTATCTGCTGTACCTTTGAGATAACGGAAAACATGTTTTGCTGTAATCCAGTGCTCTTCTGTGGGATCAGCAAAATGCTGTGATAGCTTACTCACTACAAAACATAGGTCAGGGCGAGTACATGTTGTCAAATAAATGAGGCTGCCTACAGCTTCTCTATACATTTTTACATCCGTAAATTTTTGTGCATCCTCATTGTAGTCTAGCTTTTGATCACATGGTGTTTCCCTAGTTCTACACTCCTGCATGTCAAAACGATTCAGGATCTTTTCCACATATCTCTTCTGGGATATTTTTACACAACTGGCAGACTGTTCGAAGTCCATGCCTAGGAAATGTTTTAACCTGCCCAGGTCCTTCATCTTGAATCTGGTGGAGAGCATACCTTTCACCTGCTCTAGGTTTCTAGTGTTGTCTGCTGCGATGATCAAATCATCCACCCAAATCACAATTATCACTTTCCCTGCCTCTTTTGACTCCTTTGTGTAAACACAGGGGTCTACTGGGTTCTGTATGAAGTGGTCTTCGATTAGACATGTATGAAGCATCTCGTTCCAATTTCGCCCAGACTGTTTCAGGCCGTAAATGGATTTTTGTAGCTTACATACTAGCTTCCCTCCTTTCTTCTCGTAACCTTCAGGTTGTTCCATATATATGTCCCTGTCAATGGGTGCGTGCAGGTAGGCTGTCTTCACATCCATCTGGTGTAAAATCAAGTCGTCTTCGGCTGCCTTCTGCATAACTACCCGTACACTGGTCAGATTAGCTGTAGGGGAGAATGTCTCACCGTAGTCTATTCCTTCCCTCTGACTGTAGCCTTTAGCTACAAACCTGGCCTTGTACCTGTCGTGCCCTTCAATACCCTCCTTGATTGAGTACACCCACTTGCCTCCCACTGCTTGTCTACCCTCGGGTAACTTTGTTAGAGTAAAAGTATGATTGTCCTCCAGGGACCTCATCTCCTCATCCATCGCTCTCTCCCATTTTCCTGACTCAGGGGATATCATGGCCTCTTTAAAGGTCTGAGGTACACCACTCACTACTCTGTAGCAGTAATCTATACTGGTAAGTGTACTGTCATCCTCGTCACTTTCTCTCTGGGCATAGTCTTTCAGATACTTTGGGGGTTTATGTTCCCGGGGGGGATATCTCCCACTGCATGAGGCACGTGGCGTCACCCTAGGGTGCTTCTCGCCATCATCCTCCGGTGGCTGTTGACTGTCTGTCTCCATGTCTGTGCTCAGTACACTAGGCTGTGGCGTCTCTCTTTTCTCACACCCTACTCTGGAGTCCAGCTCTGGCTCCTGTGTCTGTGTCTCGTTCTCACATGTTGTCTTTGTGACAAACTTTACTAATCTGTGCTTTTGCACTTTCCCCTTACCGGGATAATAGACTAGAAAAGCGGGGCTGCCCTTGTCATGCCCTACAAAAAGTCCTTTCTCACACCTGGACTCGAGTTTTCCTCTGTCCTGTTGGTAAGCATAACATACTGACCCAAACTTGTGCATCCTGGCTAGATCACACCTTTTTCCTGTCAGTGCTGTATATGGGGTGGTGCCCGTGTGCTTGTTAAAACACCGATTTCTAGTGTAAGCTGCTTCTTGGACCGCATAATGCCATAGACTCTTAGGTAAGTTACCGTCTATTAGCTTACACCTAGCCATTTCGAAGAGAGTGCGCCCTTCCCTCTCAGCTATCCCGTTTTGGTGCGGGGAGTAAGGACAGGACGTCTCGTGTCTGATCTTGTTCCTTCTCAGCAGTGACTGAAACTCTCTATTTGTGAACTCTGTTCCGTTGTCGGACCTCAGGCACTTTACGCTGCCATACGGAGCCACATCTGCAAGGAATTTCTCTGTGGCCTGAAGTGCGTCACTCTTTGCTTTGAGAAAGTAGACAAACACTGCCCCTGTACACACATCTGTGAAAGACTGCATATATTTAAAGCCGCCTATGGACTCATTATTCACTGGGCCGGCTAGATCTGTGTTAACTAGCTCAAGTGGTGTCTTTACTTTTTCTGTGGGACCTCTGTTCCTTGTTTGAGTGAACTTTCCCTTTATACACACATCACATTCTTTGTTAGGTCTATGCTTTTCACCGTTAATGTGCATGCCTACTGTTACCGCCTGCAGCTTCAGTATGTCCTCGTAATTACAATGACCCATGATCTCATGCCATGTCTGAATATCATGACTGACATTACACACATCATTTTCATTACATTCTGTTTGTAGATAATACATTCTCTTGTACACCTCAATGTTAAATCTCGTACCGTCAGGCTTCACAAGAACATCGTTACCTTCATTGAAGAACACCTTGGCACCATTTGCAGTAGCAGATTTTACAGAGAATAGTTCTTGGGGGAACGAGGGTATGTAGAGGGCGTTCTTCAACGTCACTGTACACCGGCGCCCCTCACTGTCTATGAGGCATACCTGTGCGTCTCCTCTCCCGTGCGCCAACCCGAAAGTGCGCTTCCCGTCTGCCAGCTCCATGCTGTGTCTCTCCGGCTCGAAGGTGCTGTCAAAGTTCTTGAATCGGCTCCTGTCGTTGATAATGTGGGACGACGCACCTGTGTCCACGATCAGTCCCTTCCTTTGGGCCTGCTGCTGCTGCGCTGACCGGCTGGCGTATGCTGTCTGCGCCCCGAAGGTGAAGTCCTCTTTCCCCGCTCCTCTCCGGGCGTCGTCTCGACTCGCCTCACGTCCACCGCTGCCGCCATCTTGTCCACAGCCGCCATCTTGCACGTGCGCGTACCGAGCGCTCTGTTCGCGCTTCTTTCTACACACTCTGTCTGCGTGTCCCGAAGTTTTGCAGAAACTACACCAAACAGTTTTTGTGCAGTTATCCTTTCGGTGACCCTTTTCTCCACAACGCCAACACGCCATCTCCGTCGGGGGTCCGGTCTTTTTCTTTGGCGCTGCCCGGGCCTTCATTACCCTTTCTCCCGCCTCCTCGGCGACCGGGTCTGAGTCTTCTGAGGCCTCGAAGTTCCGCAACTTGGCCTTGAACTCCCCCAGCGACATGTCCGCTGAACCGTGCGTCACCAACAGTGTGAACGGTTTATACATCTCCGGTAGTCCCCTCATAACCATCGCCATCATTAGTCCATCACTCGGTGCTTCTCCTGCACTTTTGAGCGCAGTGATGATCTGCTCCGCCCTGATGACGTATTCAGTCACGGTCTCTGTGCTAGCTTTCTTCAGCGCGGTCAATGTTATATACAGGGATACAATCCGGGGCCTACCTTTGCCGATGTAGTGTTCTCTTAACACTTTTAGACTCTCTCGGCCTTTGTCCTTTGTGTCCCGGAATATCAGCCCCAAGCTTGTGTTGTCTAGGAGTGGTGCTAGCTCGCAGTATGCGTCGGCGTTCAGCTTAGTATCCAGGGCTTGCGCGGCCTCCGTTATGTCTCCCGTGAGGCCCGTCAAAATTGTCTTTTTCAGCCCCAATCCGTGCATACAGCACAACATCCGCTCTTCCCAGAGCTCGTATTCTTCTGCCCTTCCGTCAAACGTGGGCCACTTGCTTCTGCCTCTGGTCGCCATCTTTTGGTTGTAGCTTAGCTTTAGTGTCACGCGGTTCTCCCGCCGCTAAACTGGCCTACACTTTTCAGCTAACTACCTATCGTTCTTTTGCTCTTACGTGATCTGGGCCCATAACCTGTTGACAGAGTCACATGTGCAGCAAGAAACCAGTCATGACGACGAGGTCTTATTTAGCCTTAACTGGCGTGGTTTATTTCCATATATGCATTGCACCACTTGACCCGCTCTCCGTGAGAGCTAGAGAGAGAGAGATAGAAGGGGGGGGAACAATCCCTTATATCTGACACCTGACGTCAGCTACAATAGCTGCGCCTCCTTACGCCTATAGCGCCCTCTTACTGCGGAACAGTTATAGTGCAGTTACATACAGACATATTAACACTTACACTTAACAGCATAGTTCGTTGTTTTTCGTTCACATTATGTACATTTGTGTATATTTGTATTTTTGTAAATATTCACCTTGATTTTACAAACTATAACCCCCAATTTATTTTCTTAAGGGTGGGGGTGTTACGTTCCTATAAGGACAAGTATGATATTTTGCGCAGCTGCGCTGTTCTGCATGCGTTTTTTCCTATAGGCTGGTTGTTCCCGCCGCGGCGTGACGTCGCCTATAAAGACCGCCCAGCCCAGACTGCAGGGGGGATTCGTTTCCTGGTCCCGCACGCATACTGGTTTTTTCCCTGTCGTGATACAAGGAAGTCACGCGGTGCCACGCCGGCACCGATCGTTCATGTGTGAACAAGTTTCTTTTGCATTAGTAATTTGCGGTCCCGCACCGTTCTTTCCCATGTGGGAACATTATTGCTTTTCACCTTACTTTATACGTTGTTGGTTGGAGATGGTTGTTTTCACGTTTTTAGGTTAGGTTAGAGCAGAGTAGGTATAGGTCCCGACTAATTCACATCCCCTTTTATTTTCTGGGTAGGACAATTTGGGTCCCCCAGAGTTAGGGTTAGGGTTTTCTTTCTGTTTTATTATCTTTCCTTTCGTTGATTTAATAACCGTCCCGCCATGTACAAGGCAGCGTCTACGAAATAAAACGTCTGCTTTCAACGTAAGCCCTGAATTCCAGTCTGTGTTACTCGGTCCGGGGTGTGACCAAAAGTTTGGTTCGTAACAGCTAGTAACAGGGCCAGGGCTAGGCTTCGATTCGGGACAGGGCTGGGTCCGGGGTCTGCTTCTTTGTTTCTTGTTTTTCTGACATTTTTTATGAACACGTGCAGAGAAATCAGGAAAGGCAATAATTTCACACTAAAATCTAACCATCCTAACTCCTTCTAATAGATGATAATGTGATTGCCTCACCAAGTCCACGTGGGCGGGTTTTCACATTTCAACCAATGAAATACAGTTTTAACTTTTAATGAGCAGGTATTCCCACAACCGCCAATCAACTGGTTCATAATATTTATCTGCTGCGTCGCACAATGTTAACTCTGATGATGATCTCCCCCTAACCCCAACCCCACCTCTCAGGTGCAGCCTCCTCCCCAGTCATCACCCTGGAGGGTGTCAACAGCAGTGGCCTGGTTCTGGGCTGCCGGTCTGCTGACTGGTACCCACAACCACAGCTCTCCTGGTGGCACCATGAGGGCAATGAAAGACTCCCCCTGCCTGCTGTAACCATGACTACCACCCAAGACCCCAACCGCCTCTACAACATTAACAGCACCGTGGTGGTGGAGAGGAGCCTGAGCTCCCACTTCACCTGTAGAGTTCGCCAGGAGCTCTTCAACCAGACCAGGGAAACGGAGATGCGCCTTCCTAGTAGGTCCTGTTATGTGATGAGATGTCACCTTGGCTGGACGTAGCAACAGACAACACAGGGACAGTGTTCAACATTGAGCGTGGAATAAATGCCTCACACTATGACCAAAACTCATTCATATCAATCATCAATCCAGGGCGTCATAATAACCTTCCATCAAACCTTTTGATGGAAGGTAATTGTCAACCAGGACCTCGGAAATACCAAAATCCTAACCATACAAAGACATTGATTGGCTTTGTACGACAAACTAAAGGCTGTTGGAGTTACTACATGCTAGTCTCTTCCTCATGAGATGTCATGGCTGCCTCTTGACTTCCAAATAGGCCTGCAGTGGAATGTTATAGTCAGCTGTGATGTTATAAACAGTATGTTAATGTGATTGCTTTGCAGAAAACCTTTTTTTGGTTCATCAGTCTTGTCGAGGTACGCCTGGGGTGTGGGCTGCTATGGGGACACTAATTGCCATGGTGGCTTTGGTGATCGGTGAGTTCATAGTATTTGTAGGATACTGTGATGCTTTTATTTCTTACATGTTCTCTGACTGTTCTTTCCAGCCTACAGAAAACTTTTCAAAACTCCCAAAGAAAACCAGATGGCCCAAGGTGTTTCATCGGACCAAAATGAAGATCTCAGTCAGTCTAAGACACATACACACTAGCTGCCACGGCCACTAGGTGTCTCTAGCTAGCTGCCACTGCAATAGATGCAGGCATCACGGTTGACTAAAACATTAGGTGAGATTAATAGTTCACGAGGTGCCTGTTAATTACAAACTAATTGTAATCTAATGTGAATTACAGAACAGTTAGATGCATTCTGCCTTGTGATTGGTCGAGTGCCTTACTTGCCAAGCTGTGTTAAATTGTTCCAAAGATGATGTTTATTGTGATTCTGTAAATATCAGTAGGTATAATAGATTGATTTTGTGGGGTTTTATTTTTTGTATGGTTTAACAGGGTTAGGGTGTTCAGATCCGTCTGTGTCTTCTCATTGTTTTTTAAATTAAGGTGCCTGACCTCACTTACTTAATGCAAATTGACACCATTATTTGCTGAGTTTTCTTTTAATAAAACACACTTCAACTACTCCAATTTTGATTTAGAGATGTAAGGGAGTGACTTATGTTGCCAGTAGAGGGCAAACCAAGGTTTTGTTGCTTGGTTATGTTTCTGAAGGTAAGGAGGGACTGAACCATTTATGTAAATTCAATGTTTAAACATTGTTTCAAACATTGGATTTAGATAAATGGTTCAGTCCGTCCAATACGTGGGATCATGCTCAACAGAAGCTGTTCTTTCACCCATGTGGTACACAGAGGAGGAGGGAGGATGGGCGGGATTGGACTGATGGGGATGGGTCTGATGTCTGGCTCCACCAATCCGTGGCCGGTGACTAGAATACCCAGAATGCACTAGAATACCCACAGATCCTTGCGGGTCTGTATTTGTTATGGGTTGACACCATTAGAAGATCGTTCAAGTAGGAGTACTCGTATAAATAACCACCAGGATCAGCAAAGATTTGTGTTACTTCGGTAACACATATACTAAAATTGGAACGATACAGAGAAGATTAGCATGGCCCCTGCGCAAGGATGACACGCAAATTCGTGAAGCGTTCTATCTTTTGTCTTTTAGAACACAAATCAAACAACGTGTTCTAGAAGGATCGTTATGCATTATTATGATAAAACGGGTGGTTCTGTCTGACTATATACCGTATAGAACTAGTGAATCCAGTCCTAGTTATATACGGTATATAGTCAGACAGAACAATCATTATATAATAATAATAATAATAATTATTATTATTATTATTATAATAATTATTATTAGTAGTTACTCCTCTGAGTTCACCGTAGCTTCAGGTTAACTCTAAATAATAAGTTTAACCGGTGTGATGGACATTATAGTACATGCATTAGTCATATTATAGTTAAGGTATTCATGAGGTAGCATCAATAACATGTTCATTTTTTAACAGGTTATATTATCAACCAGTTTTTAACTTTAAAGTAGTATTGTTATTTAACTGGTTACTATCGTAAATCGCTTCGAAGTAAAGCGTCTGCTAATCTAGATTAGATTATAGTACATTCAAATGTATTGTCATTGCACAGCAAGTACAGTACAGCGAAAATAATACAATCCTGTAAAGTGTGTCTCCAAGAGTATTCATTGCACATGAAGGGTTCAGGATTGAGAATGTTGAGATACTGCAGATTTAAATTTAAATATGATAATATTGCACCGATAGATTTATAACATATAACACTACTCACAGAACATTAGGAACATTGGATCCGAATCTGAATCAACGACTGAACCTTAGACAGACTGATTATATTTAATTGACTCTACGTCATCACCTGTGGGCCCAAATCACGGTGAAAATACGCTGAAAAGAGATTTACAGTCACACTATTCTTTCAGGAAGTGAAGAAGCTGCCTCCAAACAGGAAAAGAAAAGAGGTCAGGAGACAGATACATGCAAAGTATAACTTTAAAACCTTGTTGTAATATAGATATACAAACCTCTCCAGCCACGCTTCTCTGCTTCCACCTGGCGGCCACCTGGGGTATCTACACCCAGGAGAACACCGCGTCACAGAAGACCATGACTACGTTCCAGCCCACCTGCTCCCTATCATAATAAGCGCCCTACATATACTCCACTCTCCTGTTCACTCGTTCCCACAGCTTTCCCGTTTCTACAACCCGAGACTCTCTAGCCGATTCCTCCGTGAATACCCTTTGGCAATCCCCTCGAACTCTTTGTTTCTCTATTTTTCTTGTTTGGATTTGCATTTCGCACACACAGAAGTGGCTTTACATGGTCTAATTGTCTTACACATAGTTGGAAAATCGCACCTCATATCAGATTATTCCCTGGTGCACCATACACACTTTTTCTACCCGAGACAATAAAGACGCCTATGTTTAAACTCCCTTTTCGCCTCTGACTCTGTCTGTACTACCTAGGGGTTCCACCAGCTTTGATCTTTAGTAGTACTACTGCTAGTACTATTCTCTCCTTCAGCTGTCTACTATTGCCTATAGTCAAAGCATATTTAGTTTGAAAATTTCTTTCTATTGTGTGTCATGTGCTTTGAAAAACGTAAATAGTGAGCCATTACAGTTCCAGTACCGTACACAAATGTCTTACTGAGTATTGCTGTTTCATTAAAGTGACAGTTTCTTCTGTGCTTAAAGGATTCTGTGTTGGAATGGCTAAGAGGAAACCATTTAAACATCCAGTTTCACTTCAGTCCAAAACGACAAGGTTTGGGACGCCAACAGAGTTGACATGTTGGAAGTACGTGAGTCATTTCACCTGGAGCTCCACCAACAACGAAAATAAACAAATACAATTTGTTTAATTATCAACTATATGTTTATTTGAAGTGTTTGTATTGCCACATTGCATGTTGCTTACTGTATTAACTGACATGAGTTGGAAATGGAATTTAAAGCTTAGCTAGGCTAGTACATATGCATCACAGGATATGCATCACAGGTTAAACCAATTTAGTTGTGAGTTGTGATCTCAAGGTTGACACAAGTAAAAGAGAAATAAAGAGCTACTACTGCTAGCATTAGGATATAGGTTTTAGGGTTTTTTCCAGAGTTCTCCTTGTGGTGGACCTGACGCTGGGTGTTGAGGTCAGAGCTCTCCTCTAGAGGTGGACTTGAAGCTGGATGTTGAGGTCAGAGCTCTCCTTGAGTGGTGGACTTGACGCTGGGTGTTGAGGTCAGAGCTCTCCTCTAGTGGTGGACTTGACGCTGGGTGTTGAGGTCAGAGCTCTCCTCTAGTGGTGGACTTGACGCTGGGTGTTGAGGTCAGAGCTCTCCTTGAGTGGTGGACTTGATGCTGGGTGTTGAGGTCAGAGCTCTCCTCTAGCGGTGGACTTGAAGCTGGGTGTTGAGGTCAGAGCTCTCCTCTAGCGGTGGACTTGAAGCTCGGTGTTGAGGTCAGAGCTCTCCTCTAGCGGTGGACTTGAAGCTGGGTGTTGAGGTCAGAGCTCTCTAGCGGTGGACTTGACGCTGGGTGTTGAGGTCAGAGCTCTCTAGCAGTGGACTTGTAACTGGGAGTTGATGTTTTTGGCGGCCCTGGTGGCAGTCCTGATGGCTGTTTCTATCCAGGCATGAGTGAAGCCGGTGTGTTCCCCAGCAAAGTGCACCCTGCCCTGAGTCTGGAACAGCTCTGTGGCATTTGCTCTGTGGCAAATGCTCCCAGACTGTATGGGTCAGAGCTCCACTTCTTCACCACCACCCCTGTGCACAGATCCCGGGCCTGCTCCCCATGAATGAGCATTCCCTCAGGGCCACCTCCTTCAGCTCCTCATCCTCCAGGCCCAGGAAGAGCAGGGAGTCATCGGACCAGGTGTAGGAGGTCAGCTGGGGTAGTAGATGAAGCGAGAGGCGGTCCGTGATGCTCTTCCCTCCCTTGATGTCGTAGTACTCCCAGAACCTCCTCAGTCATCCTGGTGGTGTAACGGGCCTTACAGCCGGCCTCTCAGTTCATTACCAGGTGCGCATGCGCGCTGGAAACACTGAGGGAGGTGCCGTCTAAACTGGATACTATGATTAATATGAGTTAAAAAAAAAGTGCGCGTAAAGGATTAATCGAGATTAATCACATGCGTTAACGCGTTAACTTGTGTGTGTGAGACATGTGTGAGACGTGTGTGAATGCAAACTGTATTAAGTGGTGAATGAGAGAGACTGACTGAGTAGAGTCATTGATATCTGCTTGTTCATAGATCATCTCTGTCAGAGCGGTGTACATCAGACTGTTCTCATCCAGCAGGTCTCCTGTCATCCTTAACTCCTCAGCTTTCAAATGTGCTACTTCCACCAAATACTCCTGAAGAACACACACACACACACACACACACACACACACACACACACACACACACACACACACACACACACACACACACACACACACACACACACACAATGGCTATTCACCCTGCCTCCACTAGGGGGCAGCGTCAACCCGCATTTACATTTCCCCCACACCGGCAGCGCATGATAATTAACCAGCCTATTTAAGTCTACCCCGCACACTCATACTTTGCCAGATTGTTCCTGATGACACAGACTCTCCAGCGTACACGGACTGATTCCCGTTACCGACCCTGCCTGCCCTGGACCTGCCCGCCCTGTCTGGTTCCTGATCTACCGCCCGTCCCTGACTACGCTTCTGCCTGTCCCTGCCTGGTTCATCTACCCAGCCCCGCTTCTGGGGCTGGCTAGCTGCTCCGCTCTCAGCCCTCACCTCCACCAAGGTCTCGTTCCAGTGGTCTTCCTCGGCGGAGGAGGCCTTCCAAGGACTCAAGGCTCGGTTTACCTCCGCTCCCATCCTCCTAGTCCCGGATCCTGAGAGACAGTTTGTGGTGGAGGTGGACGCCTCCGACGTGGGGGTAGGGGCCATCCTGTCTCAGCGGTCTGCCGACGACCAGAAGCTCCACCCTTGTGCGTTTTTCTCTCGGCGACTAACACCGGCGGAGAGAAATTACGACATTGGGAATCGGGAGCTCTTAGCGGTGAAGTTGTCCTTGGAGGAATGGCGCCACTGGCTTGAAGGGACCAAGTTGCCCTTCCTGGTTTGGACTAACCACAAGAACCTGGAGTACATCCAGTTCGCCAGGAGGCTGAACTCCTGACAGGCCAGGTGGTCCCTTTTTTTTACAAGGTTCAATTTCTCCCTCGCCTACCGTCCCGGGTCCCGTAACATCAAGGCCGACGCTCTGTCACGTCAGTTTGTGAAGGGGGGAGCTCGCCGAGGGTCCTGACACCATCATACCTGCTCCGCGGTTGATGGCCCCTCTTGTCTGGGAGATAGAAGAGAGGGTCAAGGCCGCCCTGGTGGGCCAGCCTGGTCCGAGCACCTGCCCTCCTAATCGTCTGTTTGTTCCCCAGCTGTTGAGGTCTGATGTCCTCATTTGGGCCCACAACTCCCGGCTCTCCTGCCACCCCGGGATTCAACGCACCAAGGGGGTCCTGCAGCAGAGGTTCTGGTGGACCACCATGGAGGAGAGTGTGAGAGACACTCAGGAGTTTGTCAACGCCTGTCCGGTTTGCAACCAGCATAAGCCCTCTCATCAGGCTCCTGCGGGTCTCCTGCAGCCTTTGCCTGTGCCCCATCGTCCCTGGTCCCACATATCCCTGGACTTCGTTACCGGTCTGCCACTGTCCAACGGACACACCGCCATCCTGACGGTGGTGGATCGGTTCAGCAAGATGGCCCACTTCATTCCCCTGCCCAAACTCCCCTCGGTCAAGAAGACAGCTGAACTGGTCTTGAGTCATGTCTTCCGGCTACATGGTCTCACCACCGACGTGGTCTCCGACCGGGGGCCCCAGTTCACGTCGGTATTTTGGAGGGCGTTCTGCTCGCTGATCGGGGCCACCGTCAGCCTGTCGTCTGGGTTCCACCCCCAATCCAATGGGCAGACGGAGCGGAAGAACCAGGAGATGGAGACAGCGCTGCGGTGCACCGTCGCCAAGCACCCCTCCTCCTGGTCAAAACAACTCCTGTGGGTAGAGTATGCCCACAACACGCTGGTCAGCTCGGCCACTGGACTATTTTTGGAACCTTTCCAGTGTGCTTACGGATTCCAGCCTCCGCTATTCCCGGCCCTGGAGAAGGAGGTCTCCTGCCCGTCTGTCCAGGCCTTCATCCGTCGCTGCCGTCGGACCTGGACCCAAGCCAGAGCTTCGCTCCTCTGCTCGGCCAACCGGTATGCCTCAATTGCCAACCGCCGTCGTTCCAAGGGCCCTACCTACCAGGTGGGCCAGAAGGTATGGCTGTCCACTCGGGACATACCATTGTGGGTGGAGTTGGCGCCTAGATTTATTGGCCCTTTCGAGGTCCTGAAGGTCGTCAACCCGGTGGCAGTTAGGCTTAAGCTGCCCCGGTCTATGCGGATTCACCCAACCTTCCATGTGTCCAGGGTCAAGCCAGCTAGGGTGAGTCCGCTGGTCCCGGCTGCTCCACCTCCACCGCTACCCAGAGTCATCGATGGCGGCCCGGTTTACTCCGTCCGCCGCCTACTGCGTTCCCGTCGTCGTGGGAGGGGCCTCCAGTACCTGGTCGATTGGAGGGGGTACGGCCTGGAGGAGAGGTCGTGGGTTCCGGCCCGGCATATTTTAGACAAGGACCTCATTCGGCGTTTCCATCAACGCCACCCCGACCAGCCAGCCAGGTCAACCGCTTCGGCAGCCGGCACCACCACAGAGATTCCGTTCCTCGGGGTGTCAGACACCTCTGAGGAGGACGGGGAGGGGCCTTCCTCGGATGAGAGTGAGAACCCTCAGAAAGCGGAAGTGGAGGACATGGACGCCTCTGACGAGTACTAATACCACTATCTGCCTTTGGTGTCTGTGTGCAGCATTTGGGTCCAAACCTAACCCGTGACACACACTTTTATTTTCAATTATCCATAAATCGAAATATTTAATTTGTGACACAAATATTTGGTATTTACACTATAAAAATGTATTAATGGATTATTCATTTTCACATAGTGGAGACAAGAACCAACACCCACTCTGAACAGAATGCAAATATCTAAAAATATATCCTTTTACCTGGACGGTCACATTTCTTAAGGGCAGCCGCACGTCCTTCGTTTTCCACTGTGTCTTTGACCCCCCAGTTTTTGGCAGCCATTTCAAAGTCCCTGTCTTCAAACCGGCTGTAAGGCCTGATCCAGCAGCTGATCAGCCGACAGGGTGGCGCCGAGAGAGAGAGAGAGAGACATGGAAGGGGGAGGGGTGGAGCGAGAGACAAAGAAAGACGGAGAGAGAGATGCACAAACACACAGACAGACAGACAGAGGGAGATGAGATATCTGGAACGGTTGTCTATTTATTTCCATGCTTTGGCAACATGTTTTGGCCACAGACATACAGAGAGGGTGGTTCACAACCATATCTCTTACTGGTGGAAACTGGGGATCCTCATGGCTCCAAGGTCAGCATAACAGCCCCCTGTCAGGTGTCTCCAGCACATACACACACACACACACGCGCACATATATATATATATATATATATGTATATATGTATATATATATATATATATATATATATATATATATATATACACATATCCCCCTGTTGGGCAGCCAGATTGGTTGTAAATGTACTTGTGATGAGTAGAAGCTCCTCATAGTCCTTGTCCACCAGATAGTCCTTGATTTGCTTTTTGAAACATTGGAAGTTCTTCGTAGCTTCGAATGACACGGACACACAGGCCATTAACACCACAACTACTGCTGCACATTCAAAGACTTTCTATTGGCTGGAAGCACAGGTGAGATGTTACTGAGTGTTACATACAAAAATCATATATAAATGTTGTTTCATTAAATTGGCAAACTATTGACTCTGGGAGCACAGTCTTCTACTGTTGGACACTGTGGGAGCTGCCTAGTACAATCACAGTCTACTACTGGTTATGCTGTACATCCAGGGTCCGCCATAAATAATGTCTCAGTCCACACGTGGTCACTCATGGTAAGTCAATATACAGATGTAGTTATATATTACAAATCTGTTGTTTATTAAAGGAAAACCAAAGACTATAAGTTAGTCTTAACCCACTATCTTGAATAAAAAAATGCCTTTTCCTTGACACATTTATTCTTTGGAATTTCCCCATCCCTTACAGCAGTGGTCCCCAAACTAAGGCCTCCACATTTGGCCCGGCCCCCTGAACAATACCAGAGACGCATTATGATTTTTTTTTTTATTATTATTATTTGTTTTTTATGTTCATCAGTTCACACTGATGAACATACATAGGTAAGATCACTTTTCTGACTTTTCTGAGTATAAACAAATTTAATCATAATAAAATCTACTGGGATAAAATCCATCTCCACAACCATACTGGTAGTGAAATGTATTGTGCTGTGTAGGTGCTGTATCACTTAGTTCGGTTTCTCAGCCTGCTTGCTTTGTGGTTTTCACAGGGAAGTTGATGAGAGAGAGCTGCAAACAGCGGTGTCTACAAGCCTACTGGAACCTACAAAAGGATTATAAGGAAGGAACACAAGAACTTTGAGAGACTGCTCATATGAGTCATTTGAGTAAGAGATTCTGCTCTGACAACTAAGCTAAACTTTTACCTGTTAAGATTGTGCACGGCACAACAGAAAGTTAATGTTCAGTGGACTTTTTTTCTGTGAAGAACCCAGAGAGGGTTATTTGGTTATTATTTATTTCATAAATAGTGTTATTATATATTTCCCGACTTTATTTTTTCTGTGAAGAACCCAGAGAGGGTTATTTGGTTATTATTTATTTCACAAATAGTGTTATTTATTTCCTGACTTTTTTCTGTGAAGAACCCAGAGAGGGTTATTAATATTTGGTTATGTGTGGCTTTCTGGAAAACAATAAATGTTTACGTTTAGGCACCCCTGCGATCGTCACACTTTTTCTGTTACAAACTGACCCCGGCCCCCATCAGAGAAGGGAAAAGTTATGTGGCCCTCACAGGAAAAAGTTTGGGGACCCCTGCCTTACAGTGTATTGCTACTGGTTATACTGGGAGCTGCCCAGTACAACCACAGTTCTCTACTGGTTATACTGGTACCTTCCCAGTACAACACTGTTGTGTTTAATAAGACTATGGACTTCGACTTTTAGGTTGACTGTTTATTGTACACACTGCCATGGCGTCAACAACAACAACAACTGTGTCCGGTTCACACACCCCAAAACTCCCGGTCACAACGGATGTAACGCATACATAACAAACACCAGTCAGGTGGAGTGTACCAGTACAACCACAGTCTTCTACTGTTTCATGTCTAAACTAGAACTTGCAACACATATCTGTGTATTTATGTAAACACATCACACCAATTCTCAGATATCTTCACTGGCTACCAGTCTGTCACATAATTGAATTCAAAGTACTCTTAATTGTCTATAAATTACTAAATGGTCGTGGACCAAAATTCCAATCCTGTTAGGCCCCTAAGGTCAGTGTGGACTAGTCTTTTAAACACACCAAGAGTGAAAACCCAACTCAGTGAAGCAGCTTGTAGTCACTCTGCCCGGTGCATCTGGAATCAACTCCCTGAAGGACTCATACAGGTCCAAACTCTAAATATATTTAAATCTAGGCTTAAAACCTTCATGTTAAGCAATGACTTTATCGATGACTAACATAGCACGTGTATGTGCGATTATTGTTTAACAAGATACATTAAAATAAATTAAATTACGTATTTTTAAATGTTGCTGCTATATATTTCCCCCCTGTTTAAAGCACTTTGAATAGCACAACTTAGTGCAAGTAGCCCATTATTGCTGGAGACATGAGATAAGAACAATAATGTCAGAGTAAATTAGTGAATGTGTTTTAGTTATTTGATGTAATGTATTGTGTACCAGGTGAGGTGACTATATAACTATAGAGAGACGGTTGAAATGTGAAGTAAAGAAGACGTTTTCTCAGATCGGTTGTTCTGCTTTCTACTTGCAGACGCGCGCGCGTGTGTGTGTGTGTTTGTCGACTCATTTGTCTGGAGATCCACGCCACAGACACGCCGCGTCAACAATATAACAGTGTGGTGAAGTCATACGGCTGGAGTCTCTCGAGTGCCCCGACCCCGATGTAGCAAGCAGGGCCGTGAGAGCCTGATGGTCAGTGCGCAACGTAAAATGTCGCCCGTGCGCGTACATGAGCCACCGCTCGCACGCCCAGACGCAGGCCAGCGCCTCCCGCTCCCCCACCGAGTATTTCTGTTCGGCCGAGTTGAGGGACCGAGAGGCGAACGCTTTTCCCCATTTAGCGTGAGGTTGTGACTGGTGAGGACGTCCAGCACCCTCGTCAGGCGTTCGTCATGAACGGCCGGTGTTGCACCATGAACCACTATGTCGTCCAGGAAAACGACCACGCCCGGGATGCCGGTGAAGATGGTGGTCATCGTTTTTATAAAATGCATGCGGGTATAGAGAAACACTCCGACATGCGTCACAAAAGCTGTAAGGCTGCGGCTGTCAGGGTGCAGCGGAACCTGCAGGTAGCCTTGGCGAAGGGAAGAGCCGTAGAATTGTGCGGCTAGCTCCTCCACTGTGGGCAGCGGATACCTGTCAGGTATCACGGCCTTGTTCACCGGCCTGAGGCGCAGGGCCCCTGACTTTTTCTTCACCACCACCAGGTTTGAAATCCACGGGGAAGCATCAATGCGCTCGATGATGCCAAGAGTTTTTGCAGCTCGGCGGTGACGTCGTCGCGCAGGGCGAGAGGCAGGCGGCGTATGGGCTGAATCACCGGATGTACCTCAGGCTTGAGGAGGGGCTGGTGGTCAAAGGCGGTGAGGCAGCCCAAACCACTGAACAGAGCAGGCCAGCACGAGCCAACAAACAAGATGACGGCCCCAGAATTGTCCACCAGGGTGAAACCCAGCTCACAAAACAAATCAAAACCCATGAAGTTGGCCCCCTGGTGAGACACTTGAAAGGTGAATGCAGGGAGAGCCTTAGTCCCGTAACGCACAGCAAAGGTGATCGTGCCCAGCCATTCCTATTTTAGAGTGTCCATACCCGTACAGATCCTCGGCGTTGGCGGTGAGTGTTCGGAGTGGAAAGAGCCGCCGGACCGTGGAAACATTCAGGAGCAACTTGGAGGCCCCCGTATCCAGCAGCAGTGGGAGCAGACCCCATCCAGCTCCACCGTGCAGCACTTTAGCGGTCGGGAGGTGGTGGCCACTGAGTGGATGGTCGTCGGCGTGTGCGGCCCAGGCGTACGTGGAGGTGGGCTGTCGGTTGAGGGAACAGAGCGACAGACCTGTGAAAAATGGTTCTGCCTGCCACATCGTTGACACCTCTGTCCCTTGGCAGGGCAGTTTGGAGCTCGACTCTGGTGCGATGATGAGCCACAATTACCACAGGCCCGGCGTGCTACCGTACACCGGCGTGCTGCAAAGTTCACGTCCAAGTAGTCCTCAGGGAAAACCTCCCCGGGAGGCTCCATGGGTAGCGCCACCGTTTGAGTTAGTAGCATGGGTCTGGGGGGAAAAGAACTAGAGGAGGGAGCTAGCTGTGATGCTAAGGCTGCTGCTGACTCAAGCTGGAAAGCTATATCCACTGCTCTTGCTAAAGTTAGCTTGTCTGTCATTATTAGCAACTTTTCTCTGAGCTTTGGGCTATTAGTGTGCTCAG
Source organism: Muraenolepis orangiensis (assembly GCA_027704905.1). Taxonomy (NCBI): domain Eukaryota; kingdom Metazoa; phylum Chordata; class Actinopteri; order Gadiformes; family Muraenolepididae; genus Muraenolepis; species Muraenolepis orangiensis. The sequence continues at coordinate 63,515 of JANIIK010000420.1, forward strand.
CCAGCTGATCCCGTATCAGTTCATCTTCCAGCACCTCGAATTTACAGAGGCTGGCTAGTCCCCTCAGATCAGCCACGTGACGGTGGATGGACTCACCCGCCTGTTGCCGACGTTGTCGAAAAACGATCCGCCAGAGCATAACATTTTGTGGAGCAGCAAAGTGTCCAGTGAGCAGTGTAACACAGTCACTATATTTCGGAGCGGGTCCGAGAGTCCGAAAAATCCGCTGTCCCTCGCTGCCCAGCGTGTGTATCAACAGGGCTTTCTTCCGTTCATCGTTAGCATCAGCTAGCCCCGCGGCTACTATGAACGTTTCGAAGGACTCAAGCCAGCGAACCCACGGGATCGGCGGGTCGAGGAACGGGGAGAGAGGTGAGAGGAGAGGAGCGGGGTGAGAGTAGAGAATCCATAATCCTCGTCGCCAATGTTGTGTTTAATAAGACTATGGACTACGACTTTTAGGTTGACCGTTTATTGTACACACTGCCATGGCGTCAACAACAACAACAACTGTGTCCGGTTCACACACCCCAAAACTCCCGGTCACACCGGATGTAACGCATACATAACAAACACCAGTCAGGTGGAGTGTACCAGTACAACCACAGTCTTCTACTGTTTCATGTCTAAACTAGAACTTGCAACACTTATCTGTGTATTTATGTAAACACATTACACCAATTCTCAGATATCTTCACTGGCTACCAGTCTGTCACAGAATTGAATTCAAAGTACTCTTAATTGTCTATAAATTACTAAATGGTCGTGGACCAAAATTCCAATCCTGTTAGGCCCCTAAGGTCAGTGTGGACTAGTCTTTTAAACACACCAAGAGTGAAAACACAACTCAGTGAATCAGCTTTTAGTCACTCTGCCTGGTGCATCTGGAATCAACTCCCTGAAGGACTCATACAGGTCCAAACTCTAAATATATTTAAATCTAGGCTTAAAACCTTCATGTTAAGCAATTACTTTATCGGTGACTAAACATTAGCACGTGTATGTGCGGTTATTGTTTAACTAGATACATTAAAATCAATTAAATTACGTATTTTTAACTGTTTTATACTTATTTTAATTTTCTTGCCTTTTATCCTTCTGCTATATATTTCCCCCCTGTTTAAAGCACTTTGAATAGCACAACTTAGTGCAAGTAGCCCATTATTGCTGGAGACATGAGATAAGAACAATAATGTCAAAGTAAATTAGTGAATGTGTTTTAGTTATTTGGTGTAATGTATTCTGTACCAGGTGAGGTGACTATATAACTATAGAGAGACGGTTGAAATGTGAAGTAAAGATCTGAGAGTTTTCTCAGATCGGTTGTTCTGCTTTCTGCTTGCAGACGCCAGAAAGGGCGGGCGATATAGAGCGATGACGCGCGCGCGCGCGTGTGTGTGTCTGTGTGTGTGTGTTTGTGGACTCATTTGTGTGGAGATCCCGACCATGCCACAGACACGCCGCGTCAACAATATTAAAACTGGAGCTTCAAGGAATTGACAAAGGTAACTCGCCAGTGCTTTTCTCCTGTGTGCGTGTCGAGACTATATCTAGCCCTGAACACTGCGTAGTGACTATCTGTACACACCTGTACACATAATAAAACCATTAACCCTCCTACTTACCGCAATATCTTATTTATATGGCCGTAACTGACTAGTGGTCGAAGTCTCAGACACATTTCTATCAAACAAATATTGAAATATTCATGCTCAGCCCTAGTTCTATGTTTCCATTTACTGTATTTTTATATTTTCCAGAGTCTGGAGAAAGAGAAAAATTGGTATGTGATTAATACTTAGTATCGGCCCATTGGAATGTGTTGTGTGTGTCTGTAATATACAAAGTGGTAAAAAGTGGTGGATTTCAGGTAAAGGCAGATGTCTTGGCCCTCCTTGCTCCAATCAGCTGCACCTCTTCAGGGCTTCTCATGGAAGTCCTCATTTTCCTGTTGATCCACTTCTCTACAGGTAACATATCCCATAATTACCAATCCTTTTTGTTGTGATACTTTTGCCACATGTTACTACTAGACTCAGAGGAGAGTGTCCAGTAGCAGAGGGTTGGCTTTGCTTCTGCTTATAGATTGGGTTGTTAAACAGAATGTCCAGTGTTGATCTGGGTCAATCGCAACCTTCAGACTGGCTTTAAGGCCGTATGTCTAATGACTAAAAGACACCCAAAGCCGTTCCTGTAAAGGATACACGTATGTATCCTTGGCCTGGAGTTGCTTAGGCTTCTTCTCTTATGTACTACTTATTGGGACTGTGGGTACAATGGGGATAGAGGAGATAAACATCTGGACGCTGTCTTGAGGGAACTTCAACATTAATTACAAGGATGAATCGATTCTGCTTCCAAAGTGTGCCTTTTTTTGTTTCCTTTGTAACAATGTATTGTCATGAGTGAGGTCACCAGGTCATTTTTCCGTCTAGGGGAAGCTCATTCTGTGATGGCACTGGTCGGTGATGACGTCACACTGTCGTACGACACAAAGCAGTTGAAAAACATCAGCGAGGAGACAGTTGAGTGGTCCAGGACGGACCTGAAGCCTGATCTTGTCCATCTGCATGACGACCGTCAGACCTTTTATAAACTGCAGAACCCAGCATACAGAGGGAGAACGGTGCTGTCAGAAGAAGACCTGGAGAGAGGAATTATCTCCCTCAGACTGTCCCGCGTCCGACTGGCCGATGAAGGCAACTACACCTGCCTGTTCCCCTCCGTCCACAACCAGTACACTGTCCAACTACTTGTAGGTAAGACTGCTACCAGTAGGTTGGGGTTCAATAGTTTTGAGTGGGTGAGACATGTTCTAAATGGTAAGACAGATTCTCGTTGAGATAGATTCAGATTTAGAAGGTAAGACATTCTAGTGGGAAAGTGTGTTTCTTCTTCTGCTTCTTTGTTTCTTGTTTTTCTGACATATTTTGAACACTATGAACACTTGCAGAGCGAAATCAGGAAAGACTTGCGTTATTTATTTTTTGTACTTCTTTTATTTTGGGTTTTAATAATTTCACACTAAAATCAAACCATCCTCCATCCATCTTCTCCCGCTTATCCGTAATCGGGTCGCGGAGGTAGCAGCTTCAGCAGGGGACGCCAAACTTCCCTCTCCCTGGCAACATCGACTAGCTCTGACTGGGGGATCCCCAGGCGTCCCCAGGCCATTGTGGAGATGTAATCACCCCACCTGTACCTCGGTCTGCCCCGTGGTCTCTTCCCAGTTGGATGTGCCTGGAAAACCTCCCTCGGGAGGCGACCAGGAAGCATCCTTACTAGATGCCCGAACCACCTCAACTGGCTCCTTTCTACGCGAAGGAGCAGCGGCTCTACTCTGAGTCTCTCACGAGTGACTGAGCTTCTCACCCTATCCCTCAGGAAAATACCAGCCACCCTCCTGAGGAAACTCATTTTGGCCGCTTGTATTCGCGATCTCGTCCTTTCGGTCATTACCCATTGTTCATGGCCATAGGTGAGGGTAGGAACGAAGACTGATCAGTAGATCGAGAGCTTTGCCTTCTGGCTCAGCTCTCTTTTGGTTACAAAGGTGCAGCCCTGGCGGAGGCCAACACCCACTGAGAACAGGCCCGACTTCCTACCGAGAATCCGGACACAGCTCTTGCTTTGGGAGTAGAGAGATTGGATGGCCCTCAACAGTGACCCCCGCACCCCATACTCCCGCAGCACCCCCCACAGTATTTCCTGAGGGACCCGATCATATGCCTTCTCCAAATCCACAAAACACATGTAGACCGGATGGGCATACTCCCAATTCCCCTCCAGGATCCTTGCAAGAGTGAAAAGCTGGTCCATTGTTCCACGACCAGGGCGGAACCCGCATTGTTCCTCTTCAATCTGAGGTTCGACTATCGGCCGAACGCTCCTTTCCAGCACCTTAGAGTAGACTTTCCCAGGGAGGCTGAGTAATGTGATACCCCTGTAATTGGCACACACCCTCTGGTCACCCTTTTTGAACAGGGGTACCACCACCCCCGTTTGCCACTCCTCAGGCACTGTCCCAGACTTCCACGCCATGTTGAAAAGACGTGTCATCCATGACAGCCCCTCAACACCCAGAGCCTTTAGCATTTCTGGACGGATCTCATCAACCCCTGGGGCTTTGCCACTGCAGAGATGTTTGACTACCGCAGTGACTTCCTCCAGGGAGATTGATGTTTGCCGTCCTTCATCCTCCAGCTCTATCTCTACCATTGAGGGTGTAGTTGGGTTAAGAAGTTCCTCAAAGTGCTCCTTCCACCGCCCGATCACCTCCTCAGTTGAGGTCAGCAATGCCCCACCCTTACTGTACACAGCTTGGATGGATCCACGCTTCCCTCTCCTGAGGCGCCGGATTGTTTGCCAGAAACACTTTGGTGCCAACTGAAAGTCCTTCTCCATGGCTTTTCAGAATTCCTGCC
>JANIIK010000421.1:5000-7500 GCA_027704905.1 Muraenolepis orangiensis
GGAGGTGTACCGTCACTTTATTCGAATCGGGTCCGAGATCAAGCCTCCTCGTCGGACTAGTTGTTACCATACACCGCTGAATTGCTGGACCTCCATGGCTCCATGCCCCATAGCTCCCCTTTCTACTATAGAAACGAGGACGTTTCCTCGAAGACAGGGGTCAAAACCGGGCATGGGGAAAACCATAAAATAGGCCTGGGAGACGGCCTAATTTAGTCTTTTCCCCACCCATGGTAGTCTCGTTTAAGAACCGACCCATGGTGGTCCAAAACCGACCCATGGTGGTCCAAAACCGACCCATGGTGGTCCAAAACCGACCCATGGTGGTCCAAAACCCGACCCATGGTGGTCCAAAACCCGACCCATGGTGGTCCAAACCCGACCCATGGTGGTCCAAACACAACCCATGGTGGTCCAAACACAACCCATGGTGGTCCAAACACAACCCATGGTGGTCCAAACACAACCCATGGTGGTCCAAACACAACCCATGGTGGTCCAGACCTCCAGGGCTCCGGAGCGGTACCGACCCTTGGCTCAATCGGGTCCGAGATCAAGCCTCCTGGTCGGACTAGTCGCGACCATCACCCGCCGATTTACGGGACCTCCAGGGCTCCGGAGGGGTACCGACCCTTGGCTCAATCGGGTCCGAGATCAAGCCACCTCGTCGGACTAGGCACGACCATCACCCGCTGATTTACGGGACCTCCAGGGCTCCGGAGGGGTACCGACCCTTGGCTCAATCGGGTCCGAGATCAAGCCTCCTCGTCGGACTAGTTGTTACCATACACCGCTGAATTGCTGGACCTCCAGGGCTCCATGCACCATAGCTCCCCTTCTACCATAGAAACGAGGACGTTTCCTCGAAGACAGGGGTCAAAACCGGGCATGGGGAAAACCATAAAATAGGCCTGGGAGACGGCCTAATTTAGTCTTTTCCCCACCCATGGTAGTCTCGTTTAAGAACCGACCCATGGTGGTCCAAAACCGACCCATGGTGGTCCAAAACCGACCCATGGTGGTCCAAAACCGACCCATGGTGGTCCAAAACCCGACCCATGGTGGTCCAAAACCCGACCCATGGTGGTCCAAACCCAACCCATGGTGGTCCAAACCCAACCCATGGTGGTCCAAAACCCAACCCATGGTGGTCCAAACCCAACCCATGGTGGTCCAAACCCGACCCATGGTGGTCCAAACCCAACCCATGGTGGTCCAAAACCCAACCCATGGTGGTCCAAACCCAACCCATGGTGGTCCAAACCTCCAGGGCTCCGGAGGGGTACCGACCCTTGGCTCAATCGGGTCCGAGATCAAGCCTCCTGGTCGGACTAGTCGCGACCATCAACCGCCGAATTGCTGGACCTCCAGGGCTCCGGAGGGGTACCGACCCTTGGCTCAATCGGGTCCGAGATCAAGCCTCCTCGTCGGACTAGGCACGACCATCACCCGCTGATTTACGGGACCTCCAGGGCTCCGGAGGGGTACCGACCCTTGGCTCAATCGGGTCCGAGATCAAGCCTCCTCGTCGGACTAGGCACGACCATCACCCGCTGATTTACGGGACCTCCAGGGCTCCGGAGGGGTACCGACCCTTGGCTCAATCGGGTCCGAGATCAAGCCTCCTCGTCGGACCCTCTGCCCTCTCATACATGGCTCGGTAACGTTTCCCCGAAGACAGGGGTCAAAACCGGGCATGGGGAAAACCATAAAATAGGCCTGGGCGATGGCCTAATTTAGTCTTTTCCCCACCCATGGTAGTCTCGTTTAAGAACCGACCCATGGTGGTCCAAAACCGACCCATGGTGGTCCAAACCCAACCCATGGTGGTCCAAACCCAACCCATGGTGGTCCAAAACCGACCCATGGTGGTCCAAACACAACCCATGGTGGTCCAAAACCCGACCCATGGTGGTCCAAACCCAACCCATGGTGGTCCAAACCCAACCCATGGTGGTCCAAACCCAACCCATGGTGGTCCAAAACCCAACCCATGGTGGTCCAAACCCAACCCATGGTGGTCCAAACCCAACCCATGGTGGTCCAAACCCAACCCATGGTGGTCCAAAACCCAACCCATGGTGGTCCAAACCCAACCCATGGTGGTCCAAACCCAACCCATGGTGGTCCAAACCCAACCCATGGTGGTCCAAAACCCAACCCATGGTGGTCCAAACCCAACCCATGGTGGTCCAAACCTCCAGGGCTCCGGAGGGGTACCGACCCTTGGCTCAATCGGGTCCGAAATCAAGCCTCCTAGTCGGACCCTCTGCCCTCCCATACATGGCTCGGCAACGTTTCCCCGAAGACAGGGGTCAAAACCGGGCATGGGGAAAACCATAAAATAGGCCTGGGCGATGGCCTAATTTAGTCTTTTCCCCACCCATGGTGGTCCCGTTTCAGAACGAACCCATGGTGGTCCAAACGGCATGGGGGAAACCATAAAATAGGCCTGGGCGATGGCCTATTTTATGGTTTTCCCCACCCATGGTGCTCCCGT
>JANIIK010000421.1:17500-21579 GCA_027704905.1 Muraenolepis orangiensis
CAGGTTTTGAGAAATCATCGTACAAACCGCCCGTGGCTGTCAGGAGATGATCCATGGGATCGTTCAGTTGACACTCCTGGTGTAACCTCTCCAGAACCACGGACGGCTCTCGTAAGACCACTGGGACAGACGGGGCTACTCGGCATAAACTTTGTGTCGTACAACCGCCGACGGGCGGGAGCACTGGAGGGGAATGCTGTTGAGAGGCACCCTGTCGTCTGGACTAAAGCCATCCGTGGGCCCTCGCTCAGGCATTCCACATTCACCCGAAGTATACGGGACGAATTGTTATCTTTGCACACAACTACCGCCTGTTTTTGAGCATGACGCATGTTACACTGCCGGTTGTTACTCAACCCTCCCAACATAGGATCGAGGACGTTTCCTCGAAGACAGGGGTCAAAAACGGGCATGGGGAAAACCATAAAATAGGCCTGGGAGAAGGCCTGATTTAGTCTTTTCCCCACCCATGGTAGTCTCGTTTAAGAACCGACCCATGGTGGTCCAAAACCGACCCATGGTGGTCCAAAACCGACCCATGGTGGTCCAAAACCGACCCATGGTGGTCCAAAACCGACCCATGGTGGTCCAAAACCGACCCATGGTGGTCCAAAAACCGACCCATGGTGGTCCAAAAAGGACTCTGAAAAAAAACAGACTGTGACATTCATCCATGACCACCCACTGTTTGCTCTAATAGTGTCCGACACGGGTCCACCATCTCGGACTAGCTAGAGCGATGTACCGCTGATTGGTTTACGGAAGAAAAAAAAAAACCCATGGTGGTCCAGCATCCACCGGTGGTGGGTTGTCAGAGAGTTGGATTCATCCATGAACACCGACTGTTTGCTCTAATAGTGTCCGACAAGGGTCCACCATCTCGGACTCACACGGTACAGTACACCGCCGAATTGCTGGACCTCCAAGGCTCCGGAGGGGTACCGACACTTTGCTCAAATCGTGTCCGAGTACAGGCCTCTTCGTCGGACTAGTTGGCACCATCAACCGCCGAATTGATGGACCTCCAGGGCTCCGGAGGGGTACCGACACTTTGCTCAAATCGTGTCCGAGTACAGGCCTCTTCGTCGGACTAGTTGTTACCGTACACCGCCGAATTGCTGGACCTCCAGGGCTCCGGAGGGGTACCGACCCTTGGCTCAATCGGGTCCGAGATCAAGCCTCCTCGTCGGACTAGTTGTTACCGTACACCGCCGAATTGCTGGACCTCCAGGGCTCCGGAGGGGTACCGACCCTTGGTTCAATCGGGTCCGAGATCAAGCCTCCTCGTCGGACTAGTTGTTACCGTACACCGCCGAATTGCTGGACCTCCAGGGCTCCGGAGGGGTACCGACCCTTGGCTCAATCGGGTCCGAGATCAAGCCTCCTCGTCGGACTACTTGTTACCGTACACCGCCGAATTGCTGGACCTCCAGGGCTCCGGAGGGGTACCGACCCTTGGCTCAATCGGGTCCGAGATCAAGCCTCCTCGTCGGACTACTTGTTACCGTACACCGCCGAATTGCTGGACCTCCAGGGCTCCGGAGGTGTACCGTCACTTTATTCGAATCGTGTCCGAGATCAAGCCTCCTCGTCGGACTAGTTGTTACCATACACCGCCGAATTGCTGGACCTCCAGGGCTCCGGAGGTGTACCGTCACTTTATTCGAATCGGGTCCGAGATCAAGCCTCCTCGTCGGACTAGTTGTTACCATACACCGCTGAATTGCTGGACCTCCATGGCTCCATGCCCCATAGCTCCCCTTTCTACTATAGAAACGAGGACGTTTCCTCGAAGACAGGGGTCAAAACCGGGCATGGGGAAAACCATAAAATAGGCCTGGGAGACGGCCTAATTTAGTCTTTTCCCCACCCATGGTAGTCTCGTTTAAGAACCGACCCATGGTGGTCCAAAACCGACCCATGGTGGTCCAAAACCGACCCATGGTGGTCCAAAACCGACCCATGGTGGTCCAAAACCCGACCCATGGTGGTCCAAAACCCGACCCATGGTGGTCCAAACCCGACCCATGGTGGTCCAAACCCAACCCATGGTGGTCCAAACACAACCCATGGTGGTCCAAACACAACCCATGGTGGTCCAAACACAACCCATGGTGGTCCAAACACAACCCATGGTGGTCCAGACCTCCAGGGCTCCGGAGGGGTACCGACCCTTGGCTCAATCGGGTCCGAGATCAAGCCTCCTGGTCGGACTAGTCGCGACCATCACCCGCCGATTTACGGGACCTCCAGGGCTCCGGAGGGGTACCGACCCTTGGCTCAATCGGGTCCGAGATCAAGCCACCTCGTCGGACTAGGCACGACCATCACCCGCTGATTTACGGGACCTCCAGGGCTCCGGAGGGGTACCGACCCTTGGCTCAATCGGGTCCGAGATCAAGCCTCCTCGTCGGACTAGTTGTTACCATACACCGCTGAATTGCTGGACCTCCAGGGCTCCATGCACCATAGCTCCCCTTCTACCATAGAAACGAGGACGTTTCCTCGAAGACAGGGGTCAAAACCGGGCATGGGGAAAACCATAAAATAGGCCTGGGAGACGGCCTAATTTAGTCTTTTCCCCACCCATGGTAGTCTCGTTTAAGAACCGACCCATGGTGGTCCAAAACCGACCCATGGTGGTCCAAAACCGACCCATGGTGGTCCAAAACCGACCCATGGTGGTCCAAAACCCGACCCATGGTGGTCCAAAACCCGACCCATGGTGGTCCAAACCCAACCCATGGTGGTCCAAACCCAACCCATGGTGGTCCAAAACCCAACCCATGGTGGTCCAAACACAACCCATGGTGGTCCAAACCCGACCCATGGTGGTCCAAACCCAACCCATGGTGGTCCAAAACCCAACCCATGGTGGTCCAAACACAACCCATGGTGGTCCAAACCTCCAGGGCTCCGGAGGGGTACCGACCCTTGGCTCAATCGGGTCCGAGATCAAGCCTCCTGGTCGGACTAGTCGCGACCATCAACCGCCGAATTGCTGGACCTCCAGGGCTCCGGAGGGGTACCGACCCTTGGCTCAATCGGGTCCGAGATCAAGCCTCCTCGTCGGACTAGGCACGACCATCACCCGCTGATTTACGGGACCTCCAGGGCTCCGGAGGGGTACCGACCCTTGGCTCAATCGGGTCCGAGATCAAGCCTCCTCGTCGGACTAGGCACGACCATCACCCGCTGATTTACGGGACCTCCAGGGCTCCGGAGGGGTACCGACCCTTGGCTCAATCGGGTCCGAGATCAAGCCTCCTCGTCGGACCCTCTGCCCTCTCATACATGGCTCGGTAACGTTTCCCCGAAGACAGGGGTCAAAACCGGGCATGGGGAAAACCATAAAATAGGCCTGGGCGATGGCCTAATTTAGTCTTTTCCCCACCCATGGTAGTCTCGTTTAAGAACCGACCCATGGTGGTCCAAAACCGACCCATGGTGGTCCAAAACCGACCCATGGTGGTCCAAACCCGACCCATGGTGGTCCAAAACCGACCCATGGTGGTCCAAAACCCGACCCATGGTGGTCCAAACCCAACCCATGGTGGTCCAAACCCAACCCATGGTGGTCCAAACCCAACCCATGGTGGTCCAAAACCCGACCCATGGTGGTCCAAACCCAACCCATGGTGGTCCAAAACCCGACCCATGGTGGTCCAAACCCAACCCATGGTGGTCCAAACCCAACCCATGGTGGTCCAAAACCCGACCCATGGTGGTCCAAACCCAACCCATGGTGGTCCAAAACCCAACCCATGGTGGTCCAAACCCAACCCATGGTGGTCCAAACCCAACCCATGGTGGTCCAAACCCAACCCATGGTGGTCCAAAACCCAACCCATGGTGGTCCAAACCCAACCCATGGTGGTCCAAACCCGACCCATGGTGGTCCAAACCCAACCCATGGTGGTCCAAAACCCAACCCATGGTGGTCCAAACCCAACCCATGGTGGTCCAAACCTCCAGGGCTCCGGAGGGGTACCGACCCTTGGCTCAATCGGGTCCGAAATCAAGCCTCCTAGTCGGACCCTCTGCCCTCCCATACATGGCTCGGCAACGTTTCCCCGAAG
>JANIIK010000422.1:0-2500 GCA_027704905.1 Muraenolepis orangiensis
GAATGTGTGGCGCCTGAGTCCACAAGAAACTCTGTCTCAGCTCCTTCTATTGTCAATGTTATCAGGGGAAGAGAACGCCATGGTGTTAGTTCTAAGTATGCATATGTCGCTGGCGGGTGATTTTTGTGTTCAAAATGTGCAATCGCTTGTGAAATGTGTGAGTGTGTGTCTGGTGTGGTACTTTCCTTGTGCTGTCTCCTACTCTCGTCCGGGCCTGGATTCGCCGTCACCACCAGATTCACCACCTTTCCTCCTTCCCCGTCTAGTCAATCCTGGTGAGGTCTCTGGTACTCCCTCCACTGGTCCCTACGGCGATTGCCATTTCTGTGGTCAGGCTCAGGGCACTCTCTAGCCCAGTGTCCAATTTTACCACAGTTGTAACATGGCCTGTCTTCGGAGTGGAATGGTCGTGGGGGGTCTCTGTTCCTTCTGTCTCTGCTTCTCCCGTGACTTTGGGCAGCCCCCCGGTACATGCTGAGGGCGGCGTTGTGTAGGTCGAGGTCTCGCATCTCCTGTGCTCTCCTTCTGTTGTCTGCCTCTCTATCTCTCTCCTCTTTTGCTCTCAGCTCGTAATGGGCTGCATTTCGAACAAGCTCAGAAAGACGTGCATCCTCATATCCAATCAACGAGTCTCTTATCTTATCGGCGGTACCTTTGTGCAGGCCTTGCAGGAAGTACAATTTCATGTGGTTCTCCCAAAGGCCTAGTTCGTCGTTTGCGGGCCTCACCATGCCGCTGTTCTCGTTGAAGGCTTGGGTCAGCCGGGTAAGGAAGGTGTAACAGCCCTCTCCTTCTGCCTGTTTGATAGTTCCTAACTTATTAAGGTTAGTATTGACCGGATAGGCCCTCTCGAGTGCGACCCCAAGGGCATCGATCTGCTGACGGTATGGCTGGTTACGGGCGTCAATGTAGGTGAGGTCGATCAGTCGAAGCTCTGCATGCTCAGCTGGTAGGGCCTGCTCGATTCTCCCAATGTCTGCACCTAGATGGATTTCAAGCAGACGTCGGAGCTCACCTATGGTAGGCCTCACCTCCCGCACCAGGGGTAGGAGTTTGTTGTAGAATGCTCGTCCACCTCCTTCCCATGGCTTGCTGAGTGGCTCCACCATAGCCTTCATTTCTTTGTGGGACCAGGCCCGAAATACCAGCATCGGTATCTCATGGCCTGCAACCTCCACCAAGGGGCAGCTAACCACCTCTTCGTCGCTGCCGTCATCAGAGGTCTGGTCCCTCGTGTTCGACCGGGTAGTTGGTTTATTACCTGGCCTCTTTGCCCTGGCCGGGGCTGGATCCCTCTTGGTCTTCTTCAGCTTGTCCTTGAGGGCCATCAGCTCCTTTTGCATGGTCTGCTGCTTGTCGTCAGAGTCCTGCAGCTCCTTGCGGAGGCCCTTGAGCTCCAAGGTGTGGGACACCTCCCTTTTGACCATCTCATCCACCCTTCCCAACGCCTCCTTGTTTGCTGCTTGTCGGCCCCTCGTGGGGTCCTGACCCATTGCCAGGTTTGTTGTGGATGTGTAGGCCGGAGGGTGTCGGATGTCATCGAGGTTGGGGTAGAGCGGAGCTATGGGGATGCTGTCGTTATGTTGTTCTTCTTTGGCTATTGAATCTTTATTCAACACTATTGAATCGGGCGCTGGAGGGGGTGCCAGAACTGGTTCTGGGACGTGCGGAAGGTGGTGGGGTGGTGCGGCGTCCAGGTCCGCATCTATTTTAACAAAACTAGACACAGGCAGGTTAGGTCCCTCCCTCTGCGCTAACTGCGCTGCCCGCCTGTTTCCCTCAGCACACCACAGAGAATACATTTCCCAATCCCCTTGATATCTACCTTTCTTATTCTTAGCGGTTGCAGTGTTTTTTTGCTTGTTTCTAATGTCCTTCTCTAATTGACACAAGTGTGTTATGTTTAAGCTTCCAATAGGCCAACCCAGACTCTCCCAATCTGCGACGGAGCGTACTACCTCCGGACCATGTGCTTTCTCCATGATGATGCAATTCAAATGAGAACGGGTCGGAGTCTTTGTACTTTGATGTTGTCCCATGATCACAATTATTTTAGTATAAAAACAACAACAACCGAGACACAAATCAAAACTAGACTCAAGGAAATAAAAACCCAAACAAAAACAAACAAACCAGAACAAAACCAAACACTCAATCTGTAATATCCTATTACATTACCCTAATATTGTTCAACTGTAATATATTATATTACCTTAAGAACAACACTAACAATGCAAAATACGCCTAGACCTTTCCTCTTTTAATTGGATGACTCTTGTCTTCTTTTATTCTAATGATGCAAATTAGTTTCACTGTTGACTATAAACGTTCATACGGTACCTCCGTACTCACACGGTACATCCGTGCTATTTTATATACGGTCCCTCCGTACTCACACGGTACATCCGCGCTATTTTATATACGGTACATCCGTACTCACACGGTACCTCCGCGTTATCTATACGGTCCCTCCGTACGCACACGGTACCTCCTGTGCAAT
>JANIIK010000422.1:10000-12500 GCA_027704905.1 Muraenolepis orangiensis
GGGGTACCGACACTTTGCTCAAATCGTGTCCGAGTACAGGCCTCTTCGTCGGACTAGTTGGCACCATCAACCGGCGAATTGCTGGACATCCAGGGCTCCGGAGGGGTACCGACACTTTGCTCAAATCGTGTCCGAGTACAGGCCTCTTCGTCGGACTAGTTGTTACCATACACCGCCGAATTGCTGGACCTCCAGGGCTCCGGAGGGCTCCCTACACTTTGCTCAAGTCGGGTCCGACAAAGGTGCCTCTTCGTCGGACTAGTTGTTACCATACACGGCCGAATTGCTGGACCTCCAGGGCTCCCTACACTTTGCTCATATCGGTTCCGACAAAGGTGCCTCTTTGTCGGACTAGTTGTTACCATACACCGCCGAATTGCTGGACCTCCAGGGCTCCGGAGGGCTCCCTACACTTTGCTCAAGTCGGGTCCGACAAAGGTGCCTCTTCGTCGGACTAGTTGTTACCATACACCGCCGAATTGCTGGACCTCCAGGGCTCCGGAGGGCTCCCTACACTTTGCTCAAGTCGGGTCCGACAAAGGTGCCTCTTTGTCGGACTAGTTGTTACCATACAACGCCGAATTGCTGGACCTCCAGGGCTCCGGAGGTGTACCGTCACTTTGCTCAAGTCGGGTCCGACAAAGGTGCTTCTTCGTCGGACTAGTTGTTACCATACACGGCCGAATTGCTGGACCTCCAGGGCTCCACCGACCCTTGGCTGACTCGAGTCCGACATGGGTCACCCCCGTCGGACGAGCTAGAGCGATGTACCGCTGATCGCCATGCTCCTTCACTTCTTCTTACTATGGGACCGAGGACGTTTCCTCGAAGACAGGGGTCAAAACCGGGCATGGGGATAACCATAAAATAGGCCTGGGAGAAGGCCTAATTTAGTCTTTTCCCCACCCATGGTAGTCTCGTTTAAGAACCGACCCATGGTGGTCCAAAACCGACCCATGGTGGTCCAAACCCGACCCATGGTGGTCCAAACCTCCAGGGCTCCGGAGGGGTACCGACCCTTGGCTCAATCGGGTCCGAGATCAAGCCTCTTCGTCGGACTAGTCGTGACCATCACACGCCGATTTACGGGACCTCCAGGGCCCCAGGAGGGGTACCGACCCTTGGCTCAATCGGGTCCGGATCAAGCCTCCTCGTCGGACTAGGCGCGACCATCACCCGCTGATTTACGGGACCTCCAGGGCTCCGGAGGGGTACCGACCCTTGGCTGAATCGGGTCCGAGATCAAGCCTCCTCGTCGGACCCTCAGCCCTCTTATACATGGCTGGGCAACGTTTCCCCGAAGACAGGGGTCAAAACCGGGCATGGGGAAAACCATAAAATAGGCCTGGGCGATGGCCTAACTTTATGGTTTCCCCCACCCATGGTGTTCCCGTTTAAGAACGAACCCATGGTGGTCCAAAATGAACCCATGGTGGTCCAAACCCGACCCATGGTGGTCCAAAACCGACCCATGGTGGTCCAAAACCGACCCATGGTGGTCCAAACCCGACCCATGGTGGTCCAAAACCGACCCATGGTGGTCCAAAACCGACCCATGGTGGTCCAAACCCGACCCATGGTGGTCCAAACCCGACCCATGGTGGTCCAAACCCGACCCACGGTGGTCCAAACCCGACCCATGGTGGTCCAAACCCGACCCATGGTGGTCCAAACCCAACCCATGGTGGTCCAAACCCGACCCATGGTGGTCCAAACCAGACCCATGGTGGTCCAAACCCAACCCATGGTGGTCCAAACCTCCAGGGCTCCGGAGGGGTACCGACCCTTGGCTGAATCGGGTCCGAGATCAGGCCTCCTCGTCGGACTAGTCGCGACCATCACCCGCCGATTTACGGGACCTCCAGGGCTCCGGAGGGGTACCGACCGTTGGCTCAATCGGGTCCGAGATCAAGCCTCCTAGTCGGACCCTCTGCCCTCTCATACATGGCTCGGTAACGTTTCCCCGAAGACAGGGGTCAAAACCGGGCATGGGGAAAACCATAAAATAGGCCTGGGCGATGGCCTAACTTTATGTCTTTCCCCCACCCATGGTGTTCCCGTTTAAGAACGAACCCATGGTGGTCCAAAATGAACCCATGGTGGTCCAAACCGACCCATGGTGGTCCAAAACCGACCCATGGTGGTCCAAAATGAACCCATGGTGGTCCAAACTGAACCCATGGTGGTCCAGAAACGGACCCATGGTGGTCCAGAAACGGACCCATGGTGGTCCAAACTGGCATGGGGGAAACAGTAAAATAGGCCTGGGCGATGGCCTATTTTATGGTTTCCCCCACCCATGGTGGTCCAAAATGGACATGGGG
Organism: Muraenolepis orangiensis; assembly: GCA_027704905.1. Classification (NCBI taxonomy): domain Eukaryota; kingdom Metazoa; phylum Chordata; class Actinopteri; order Gadiformes; family Muraenolepididae; genus Muraenolepis; species Muraenolepis orangiensis. The sequence continues at coordinate 12,325 of JANIIK010000422.1, forward strand.
GAAACCATAAAATAGGCCTGGCTGATGGCCTATTTTCTGTTTTCCCCACCCATGGTGCTCCCGTTTCAGAACGAACCCATGGTGGTCCAAACTGACATGGGGGAAACCATAAAATAGGCCTGGCTGATGGCCTATTTTCTGTTTTCCCCACCCATGGTGCTCCCGTTTCAGAACGA
>JANIIK010000423.1:0-57500 GCA_027704905.1 Muraenolepis orangiensis
TCAAATCAACCCCATCGACGCGCATTGAAGAGCAGGCGGCGTCACAAATAGAGGAGGTCCCGGAAATAAACAGGTGAACAGGACACCGCGGAACACAAACTCCGCGGAGAAAGGAGCCTGTTAAACAGACAAACTGCGGATGTGGAACCATCTCTAACACCCGGAAGGCAGCCGGTAAGATGCTGTACCTTGGTAGACTTTCGGGAGGACTTGCCACCGCTGCTGCCTAGCCGCTCTCGCGCTGGCTTTGTGGCGCGGGGAAAGAGCCTGTGTGTGCGTGTGTGTGTGTGGGCGTTTGTTTGGCTCTTTGCGTGTGCGCGGGGAATGGTGATGAGCTGTTGTGTATAGTATTTTGTTAGTTACTGATTATTAATTGTTGGATTGTATTATATTGTTCACTATTAATTATTATACAGTACTATTATTTATTAATACCGTGATTTCATTTCCTTCCCCAAAAGGTTTTTCACCTGCACTCAAATTGGCCCAAATGAATGAAAGTACTCTGGTGAAAATAAAAGAAGAGAAAAAGAAATTCAGTTTGGTCATTTGTTGAGTGAAATCCAGTTGGACTCTTCGGGTAGATGGCGTCCCTTTCAAGTGGGGAAGCTGCAGTAAACACATAACTTGACAGTGAAAAACCGAAAAGACCTGAAAACTGGAGACAGGAAACGGTCAATCTAGGAATTGTGTGCTGGAACAGCAGGAGCAATAACCTGGAAACAAACAATTAAGTTCAAATAAGACAACACAAAATCATCATTGAACAGGTGTACTTACCTTCTCATCTCTGAGCAACCTGGGGAATTAAATATGGCTGAAGAAGCTATTGGAAAGCCAGTTGAGCAACTCAAGGTGGAGAGAGCGACGGCAAAACGATTGTTCTCTCGTCTGGTCAACAGTATTACCAGGACCTATGGAGACATGTCTGAAGAACAGCTCAGAGACAGCTTTGAGAAGCTCACAACAGGTGCTGAAAAAGTCATGGAGGCTAATGACGATGTGGAAGCTGCGTTCATTGCAGATCTGGAGGCGGAGCTGGACGCAGATGAGGAAGCTGTGTTAGTAGAACAGCAAAAGGCCGACCTAACAAAGACTGCAAATGAGTGTGAGGGGAAACTAAAGGAGGTCAAAGGTCTAATTCAGGAGGCTCTGTGGACCAACTTTGGAGTTGGTGAAATGTCCACAGCACTACAGGCAGCAGAGGCTGTGTGTGGACGCGCCACTGCTGCAGAACCCAGCGGTAGCCAGGATGGGTATAACTTCATGCTCAACCACCTGCAAGAGCTAGTAAGGACCGCAAAGGAGGTGCACGGTCGGTGGGAACGATGGGTCCCCCCAGACGAGAGAAGGGGCATTCAGAATGCCCTAAGGGGCCTCGATCTCGAAGTCCCCAGCTGGTTTCCAGAAAAGCCGACTTCATGCAGTGGAGGATAAAGGAGGATGCTGAAAGAGGACCGATTGCCCCCAATTATCCCGTGGCGGCCATCAGGTTGAAACCGACATCCCTTCCCAAGTTCACCGGCAACAAACGTGATTTCCACAGGTGGAAGAAGGACTGGGAAGCACTCCAGAGACAGGGTGAGCCGACCGGTTCAAGGGAGGTGAAAAAGGTTCATCTACTAGACAGTCTTGATGACAGAATCATAAGGGACCTTCGCCTCACTACTTACAACACTGCAGATGACATCTTCCGTGTCCTACAAAACCGCTATGGCAACCAAACATCCATTGCAATTGAAATAGTGGAGGAGTTACAGAGGATGCCAGCTGTCAGGAGCAATCAGCCACGGAAAATAGTGGAATTAATTCAAGCTGTGGAGAAGGCGCTTCAAGACTTGAGTGACCTCGGAGACACAGGTGCTATTAAAAATCCGCTGGTAACGAGATCAATAGAAAGTAAACTTCCTGAATCTCTCAAAAAGGAATGGCTTGTCTATGTCGCTGACAGGAGAAATGCTGTGGCACCAGACAATCGGTTTGACAGTCTCTTGACATTTCTCAAGGAGCAAGAGAGCATATATGAGCAGCTCGAGCAACTGAGGGATGAAGAGCCAAGTAAAAAAGAAACCAGGACTGAGCCAAGATATGCCAGAACAAAATCTACCAAGTCAGGCGATGACCACACAGGGTGTGTAGTCTGTGGTGATGAAAAGCACAGGAAGAAGCTCTACTTTTGCAAGGAGTTTCGAGTGCTAAAGCTAGCAGAGAAAAAGGCTGCAGTCGGAAAGTTGGGAGCATGCAAGAGGTGTCTTGAGGTTCATGAAAGCAGTTCTTATTGCAAACCCGGCTTTCTGTGCACAAACTACGTCTGCAAGGAGGAGCGTACTCCTGAGCACCATTTCTATCTGTGCCCCAATGCTGAGTTGAAGAAAAGCGGCGCAGGTCAGAAAAATAGCAGTTTTGGTCCAGAGGAAGAGAAAAGCAGGAGGAAATATACAGAGGAGCAGGAGAGGTTCTTCAACAGGCTTCAACCAGAGTTGGCAAAGCAGTGTCGGGATGTATTCTCAAACACTGCATCGAAGGCTTTCAGCACTGTAAGAGAGCAGCCGGGCCTTCTAGTGGAGAGCGGGTTGAAAGAGCTGCCAGTGATCATGATGCTTCTCGAAGTCACAGCCAATGCTGGGCAGAAAATTGGGACGTTAATTGATTTGGCTTCAGACACCAATTACATAACCCACAAGGCTGCAAACAGGCTCAACCTCAGAAGTGAAGGAATCACCCTCGTCGTCCATGGGGTTGGGGGGATGAAAGTCCACGTGGAGACGAAGCGGTACCTTCTAAAGATCCGAGTAACCACTCCCAAAGGCACTCTCAAGTCGCACCAATTGGTTTGTTATGGGTTAGACAGTATTGCAGATGTACACAAAAGTGTGACACCGAAGCGACTGCAGAAAGTCTTCCCAGACATACCACTTGAAGAGCTTAAGAGACCCAGAGAAATAAACCTGCTCATAAGCCATAGAGAAGGTCAGCTAGCACCTCAGAGAATCAAAGTCGTTGGAGACCTCGTGCTGTGGGACGGACCACTGGGAAAGACGGTCGGGGGAACGCACCCCGAGCTCTTTGAGGAGCTCACCGTGTCAGCCCACATGTCCAAAACACATTTTGCAAGGTCAATGAGAGCAGCTGCTGTGAAGTATGAGGAGCTCACCTGCAGGGTCCCAGAGCAACCTCCACCGAACAATCAGGTTGACATCAAGTTCCAGGAGTCAAGGACTTCAACCACAAACCAGGACTTCCTGGAGTGGTGGAGATGGGATAGTATCGGTGCAGCATGCGAACCAAAATGCGGGGGGTGTCGCTGTGGAAATTGCCAGCCGGGGGGCAAAGAAATGACTCTTGCTGAGGAGAGGGAACTCGAAGTGATAAGAGACGGCCTCACCTATGCCATGGGCGACAGCCATAGCAAGGAACCACATTGGCACGCCAGATATCCCTGGGTAGAAGATCCAGCCTCCTTGCCATATAATAAAAGAACAGTCGAGGCAACATTTCTCAGAACGGAAAAGCAACTAGCCAAAGCACCCGAATGGAAAGTTGCATATGCCGCTCAAGTGCATGACATGGTCGATCGAGGAGCTGCAATTAAATTGTCCAAGGACATGATTATCAACTGGAACGGGCCTGTGTGGTATGTGAGTCACCTTGTTGCTCCTAACCCGCACTCTGTCACGACCCCAGTGAGACTCGTGTGGAACAGCAGCCAAAGGTTCAGAGGCGTGAGCTTGAACGACTTACTAATGAAAGGTCCAGATGTCCTCAACCAGATTCGCTCTGTCCTTCTCAGATTCAGGGGTGGAGCACATGCTGCTCTGGGTGACATCAGGAAGATGTACAATTCGGTTTGGTTAGAGGACCGGGAAGTGCACCTGCATAGATTCCTCTGGCGGGACTCCGAAGATGAAGAGCTGGGGGAATATGCGATAACGAGAGTAAACATCGGAGACAAACCAGCGGGGTGCATTGCGCAGCTAGCAATGCGTGAAACTGCTAACCTCCCTCCTTTCACCCACCTCAAAGAGGAGCATCGAGTAATCCAACAGGAGAGCTACGTTGATGACATCCTCACATCCCACAACAACCTTGACCAGCTGAAAACCATCACAGCAAATGTGGAGCGGATCCTGAAGGCTGGAGGTTTTGAGCTTAAGCCTTGGGTCTTTTCTGGGCAGAGTGGGAGGAAGGAGTGCAACGACGAGCTGGAGAAGACCAAGGCAAAGACCATGGTCTTACCAAATCAGATGCGCGATGAGGACAACAAGGCGCTTGGCCTGGGCTACAGAGTGGAGGAGGACAAGCTCCATGTCATGTTTGCAATCGATTTCTCGAAGAGAAAGCAAAAGATGCGACTTGGCCAAGAGCAAATCAGAGCCCAGACTCCAAACCCCCTGACACGAAGAGAACTGCTCAGCCAAGTGTCAGGGCTCTACGACCCAGTTGGCCTGGTAACTCCTGCGAAGCAGAAGGGAGCTATCCTGGTACGTAGGGCATTCCAAGAAGCAAGGAGCGAGTGCTGTCCGGTCAAAGACACATGGGACAGGGCACTCTCAGATGGGCTCAGGGAGGATGCGATTAAACTCTTCGAGGAGTATGACCAACTGGGAAAAATTAAGTTCACCAGGGCATTAACTCCCCTATGCTTCACTGATGAACCCTGGGCAATCACATTCTCTGATGGAAGCGAGCATGCCTATGGAGCAGTGATGTACCTAAGGTGGAGCAACTCGGACCAGGGCTCCATTGTCAGGCTGGTAGAATCCAAAGCCAAATTAACTCCCTTGGACCACAGAGGTGATGCTGTCAAAGCAGAGATGTGCGGAGCGGTGTTTGCCTCACGCCTGAAAACGTTCTTTGAACTGCATAGCCAAATCCAAGTTGGGAGGTGGTACCATTTTGTGGATAGCCAAACAGTCCTTGGGGCAGTGCAGCGAGAAAGCTATGGCTATCAGACGTTCTTTGCGAATAGGATCGGAGAGATTCAAAACAGCACAAGGATCCAAGACTGGTGGTGGATCCCTGGGCCGCAAAACATTGCGGACGTAATCACCAGAGGAGCCAGCCCTCAAGGCCTGGATGAATACTCAGAGTGGCAAAATGGGCCAAAGTTCTTGAGTTTGCCAGAGAGTGAGTGGCCGATCAGATCAGCCAAGGAGCTAGCAGCCACTGCCCGAGAAAGCATCAACAAGTTGCAAAGGAAAGCATTTGTTGCTGTGCTGACAAGGTCCGAGGCAAAGAAACAAGAACCAAAACAAAATCAGGTCCAAATAGAACAAAGGAGGCCACCAAGAGGGTCATCCATCGGAAGCCTTGGGGATGTCAAGCGGTTCAGTGTTCTAACCCGACTGGTCAAAAAAGTTGCATGGATCTGGAGGGCAGCAAAAAAGTTCAGTGGCCGAGATCAAGCCGTGGACAGTCCAAAGTGGGAGGCAGTCTCCTTATCAGGGGTCATCTCAGTAAGGGAACGGGAAGATGCCTTAAGAGACATTTTTCTTGCAGCACAAGAAGGCGCAACCTTCCCAAGCACCACTACAGACAGGCTTGTAGTCTACAAAGACCAAGACTCTGGGCTATTGCTTTGCGGTGGCCGAGTGCAAAGCTTCAAAGAAGACCATCGTGAGGGACGTCCATGTCAGGATCTTCCCAAGCTACAGTGTTCCTGTAACAAAGGCTCCAAAAACAAAAGCGAGCCAACCCACCCCTACCGGGAGAAAAGAGAGCCAGCAAGCCACTATCCTACACAGGGACGTCAGGCGGCTCGTTGTCCTGCTACCTGCTGAGGAACAAAGGCTGAGTCAAGTCAGCAATACCTCTTAGTTTGGTCATGAGCACAGAACTGGGCCCACCGATTTGACCAAGTTTGCCTTAAAGCGGGCGATCTCCCCAGTGTTTCCATGGAAGATCGAGTGGGAGGTGTCAAGTCAAACCAGAAAGGAAATACTGTGGAAAAACATGGCTGCAGCCAATTTCAAATCAACCCCATCGACGCGCATTGAAGAGCAGGCGGCGTCACAAATAGAGGAGGTCCCGGAAATAAACAGGTGAACAGACACCGCGGAACACAAACTCCGCGGAGAAAGGAGCCTGTTAAACAGACAAACTGCGGATGTGGAACCATCTCTAACACCCGGAAGGCAGCCGGTAAGATGCTGTACCTTGGTAGACTTTCGGGAGGACTTGCCACCGCTGCTGCCTAGCCGCTCTCGCGCTGGCTTTGTGGCGCGGGGAAAGAGCCTGTGTGTGCGTGTGTGTGTGTGGGCGTTTGTTTGGCTCTTTGCGTGTGCGCGGGGAATGGTGATGAGCTGTTGTGTATAGTATTTTGTTAGTTACTGATTATTAATTGTTGGATTGTATTATATTGTTCACTATTAATTATTATACAGTACTATTATTTATTAATACCGTGATTTCATTTCCTTCCCCAAAAGGTTTTTCACCTGCACTCAAATTGGCCCAAATGAATGAAAGTACTCTGGTGAAAATAAAAGAAGAGAAAAAGAAATTCAGTTTGGTCATTTGTTGAGTGAAATCCAGTTGGACTCTTCGGGTAGATGGCGTCCCTATCAAGTGGGGAATCTGCAGTAAACACATAACTTGACAATGAGAGAGAGAGATAAAGTGTGTGTGAGTGAGAGAGAGTGTGAGAGAGAGAGAGCGTGTGTGTGTTTGTGTGTGTGAGAGAGAGAGAGAGAGAGAGGAGAGAGAGAGAGAGAGAGAGAGAGAGAGAGAGAGAGAGAGAGAGAGAGAGAGAGAGAGAGAGAGAGAGAGAGAGAGAGAGAGAGAGAGAGAGAGAGAGAGAGAGAGTGTGTGAGTGAGAGAGAGAGAGAGAGTGTGTGTGTGTGTGTGTGTGAGAGAGAGAGAGAGAGAGAGAGAGAGAGAGAGAGAGAGAGAGAGGAGAGAGAGAGAGAGAGAGAGAGAGAGAGAGAGAGAGAGAGAGAGAGAGAGAGAGTGTGTGAGAGAGAGAGAGCGTGTGTGTGTGAGAGAGAGAGAGAGAGAGAGAGAGAGAGAGAGAGAGAGAGAGAGAGTGAGAGAGAGAGGAAGAGTGTGTGTGTGTACGAAAGAGAGTGTGTGTGAGAGAGAGAGAGAGAGAGAGAGAGAGAGAGAGAGAGAGAGAGAGAGAGAGAGTGTGAGAGAGTGAGAGAGAGAGAGAGTGTGTGTGTGTGAGAGAGAGAGAGAGAGAGAGAGAGAGAGAGAGAGAGAGAGAGAGAGAGAGAGAGAGAGAGAGAGAGTGTGTGTATGAGAGAGAGAGAGAAAGTGTGTGTGAGAGAGAGAGAGAGAGAGAGAGAGAGAGAGAGAGAGAGAGAGAGAGAGAGAGAGAGAGTGTGTGTGTTTGTGTGTGTGAGAGAGAGTGAGAGAGAGAGAGAGAGAGAGAGAGAGAGAGAGAGAGTGTGTGTTTGTGTGTGTGAGAGAGAGTGAGAGAGAGAGAGTGAGAGAGTGTGTGTGAGAGAGAGCAGCATTCTGGCTGCCGCGAGTTGTGGGATGCCCTTACTCTCTCCCAAAAGGCCTAGCAGGGGTTTGTGATCAGTCGCAATAGTGCAGTGTTTTCCAAACAGATACTGGTGGAATTTTTTAAGACCAAAAATGATAGACAACGCCTCTTTCTCTAGCTGTGAATATCCCCGTTCTGCTGATGACAGTGACCGTGACATGTATCCGATTGGCCTGTCGGAGCCATCTGGAAGCCGGTGTGATAATACTGCTCCGACGCCATAAGGTGATGCATCACAAGCCAAGTAGAGCGGCTTTGTCTCATCAAAATGCACTAATCATTTTTCAGACTGGAGGCACTTTTTTGCATCCTCAAATGCCTGGGTCTGACATTTTTCCCATCTCCATGGGGTCTCTTTTCTCAAAAGCTTGTGTAGTGGCTCCAATATGGTAGACACATTTGGCAGGAACCTGTGATAATAGTTTAGCATGCCCAGGAAAGACTTTAACTGTGTCTGGTCAGTCGGCTGTGGGGCATTTACAATGGCCTGTACCATGTCAGCCACTGGTTGAATCCCTTTGTGGTTAATTCGGTAACCCAGGTAAACAACCTCTGGTACCATGAACACACATTTGTCTCTCCTCAGACGCAGTCCTGCAGCTGAGAGTCTCTTCAGCACTACCTCTAAGTGGTGTAGATGGCTGGCATCGTCGTCACCGGTCACCAGAATATCATCTATTCTCACCACCACCTGGGGAAGGCCTTGTAGTAGGTTATCCATGGTGCGCTGGAATATGCCTGGTGCTGATGACACCCCATAGGGTAGCCTGGTGTACTGATACAGACCCCGGTGGGGTTTAGTTGTGAATCTTAGATCTTCATCCAGTGGGAGCTGTTGATAGGCCTGGGACATGTCTGTCCCCCCCTAATACCGCCAACAAGTCCTCTGTTTTTGGAATAGGGTAGTTGTCCAACTTGGACACTGGATTCACTGTCACTTTATAGTCCCCTCATATTGGGGTTGTCTTGTCTGGTTTTAGTAGGGGCACTATGGGAGCTGCCCTCTCCAATCTGACCAACTCTGTCTCCACTTTCTCTTTGAGAGCATAGGGTAATGGCCTGGCTTTAAAATACCGTGGCTTGGCTTCTGGGTCCACATATATCTTTGCTGTAGCCCCTACTAAAGTGCCCAGCTCGCCTTTAAAAACATCCTCATGTTGTGCTAGCAGAGCATTTAACTCCTGCTGCTGACCTATCTGTAGTCTGAAAATGGCTCTCCAGTCTAGCCGCATAGCTTGAGCCAATTTCTCCCCATCAGATTAGGCCCCTCCCCTTTTACCACCAACAATGCCAATTTCTTGGTCTGCCCTTTGTAGGTGACTTGTGCGTGCATCTTGCCTAACACTCCTACTCTGTCTCTGGTGTATGTGTACAGTTTTATTTGTGTTTGATGGAGTGGCCCCCCTCCCATCTTAGTGTAGGTTTCCTCATTAATAATAGTCATACCTGCACCAGTGTCTACTTCAGAGTCAATGTCATGTCCATTCACCGACACTTGCTCTCTGTATGGCTCCACTCTCTCTCCATCATCCAGATTATACAGATTGTGTGTATAATCCTCCTCTTCATACTCCAGTATGTGGGTTGCACCCAGTCCCTGTCCCCGGTTCTGTCTTGGCTGTCTGACCTGCCTGGGGCTGCGGCATTTTCTAGCCAAATGTCCTCGCCTTTGGCAGTTGTGGCAAACTGCATCTATGAATCGGCAATCCGCCGGCCCGTGATTTCCTCCACATCTGTAACATCCTGCCGACGGTGGTCTCCGCTCCGGTGCTACAGGTTGTAGTTGTACTTTATGAATGGGTCCCTCCCCTCCCGTGTGCTGCAGCTCCGCTATATCTTTAGCCGCTGTTTCCATTGTGATTGCTACCTCAATAGCCCTGGCCAACGTGAGTCTGTCATCCGTTTCTGATAACAGCCGCCTTTGAATGCGATCGTCATTAATCCCGCACACCAGTCTGTCTCGAATCATGTCATTTAACGTAGCCCCAAACCCACAATGTTCAGTTATTCTCTTCAGCTCGGCTATAAATGATGACACAGACTGTCCTTGCTGTCTCGTTTTTGAATGAAACTTAAAACGCTCCACAATGGCACTGGGTTTAGGTGTGAAGTGATCACTCAAAAGTTTCAATAGCCCCGTCAAGTCAGAATCTCCTGGCTTACCCGGCAGACACAAATCGCGCAGCATAGCGTAGACTTTTCCTCCACATGCACTCAGGAATATGGCTCGCTTTTGTCCTGCATCTGTGATCTTGTTAGCCACAAAGTAGAATTCCAGACGTTCCACGTACTGCTGCCAATCATCTGTTTCCTGATCAAACTCATGGATTTTCCCATACGTCGTCATTTTCTACCGTTCGGCTAAACTCCAAGTTTATCCCATCCTCGTGGCCAATGTAATAATGTAAAGGTCCAGTCCGAATGCTCGTTTGTGATGTTTATTTCAAGCTGTCAAATGCAATACAGGTCCCATGCAACACACAGCTGTTACTCATTATACTACCTAAGTAGGAGCCTCATAGGACCCCGCAGGTGAAGGTCTGACTGCCTGAATGAAAAGTAACCCCACATTATAACAATAAGGATGCTCATAAGTGTACATGGTACCAGAGTACATTAGGCCGAAGGTCAATGATCGATTTTGTTATCGTATCATCTGGCCTGAGGCCGCATGTTTTGGACACTCGGGTGAAGAGAGGGGCAGAGCTGTCAACCGATCACCATCTGGTGGTGAGTTGGGTAAGATGTCAGGGGAAGCCTCTGGACAGACCTGGTAAGCCCAAACGTGTAGTGCGGGTGAACTGGGAACGTCTGGTGGATGCCCCTGTCCGGGAGACCTTCAACTCCCACCTCCGGCAGAATTTTTGGGGCATCTCTGTGGAGGCTGGGGGCATTGAGCCAGAGTGGTCATTGTTCAAAGCTTCTATTGCCGAAGCTGCGGTTGAGAGCTGTGGCCTCAAGGTCATTGGTGCCTCAAGGGGCGGCAACCCTCGGACTTTGTGGTGGACACAGGTGGTCAGGGAAGCCGTCCGGCTGAAGAAGGAGGCCTTCCGGGCTATGTTAGCCTGTGAGACTCCGGACTCAGTTGCGAGGTATCAACAGGCCAAGAGGACGGCAGCCTCGGCTGTAGCAGAGGCAAAGCAGCGGGTGGGAGGAATTTGGAGAAGCCATGGAGAAGGACTTTCAGTCGGCACCAAAGCGTTTCTGGCAAACAATCCGGCGCCTCAGGAGGGGGAAGCGTGGATCCATCCAAGCTGTGTACAGTAAGGGTGGGACATTGCTGACCTGGGGAGGTGATCGGGCGGTGGAAAGAACTCTTTGAGGAACTTCTTAACCCAACTACACCCTCAATCGTAGAGACAGAGCTGGAGGATGAAGGACGGCAAACATCAATCTCCCTGGAGGAAGTCACTACGGTAGTCAAACATCTCCGCAGTGGCAAAGCCCCAGGGGTTGATGAGATCCGTCCAGAAATGCTAAAGGCTCTGGGTGTTGAGGGGCTGTCATGGATGACACGTCTTTTCAACATTGCGTGGAAGTCTTGGACAGTGCCTGAGGAGTGGCAAACGGGGGTGGTGGTACCCCTGTTCAAAAAGGGTGACCAGAGGGTGTGTGCCAATTACAGGGGTATCACATTACTCAGCCTCCCTGGGAAAGTCTACTCCAAGGTGCTGGAAAGGAGGGTTCGGCCGATAGTCGAACCTCAGATTGAAGAGGAACAATGCGGATTCCGCCCTAGTCGTTGAACAACGGACCAGCTTTTCACTCTTGCAAGGATCCTGGAGGGGGCTTGGGAGTATGCCCATCCAGTCTATATGAGTTGTGGATTTGGAGAAGACATATGATCGGGTCCCTCGGGAAATACTGTAGGGGGTGCTGCGGGAGTATGGGGTACGGGGGTCACTGTTGAGGGCCATCCAATCTCTCTACTCCCAAAGCAAGAGCTGTGTCCGGATTCTCGGTAGTAAGTCAGGCCTGTTCTCAGTGGGTGTTGGCCTCCGCCAGGGCTGCGCTTTGTCACCCATCCTGTTTGTGATTTTCATGGACAGGATTACAAGGCGTAGTCATGGAGGGGAGGGGTTTCAGTATGGTGGGCTCAGGATTGAATCGCTGCTGTTTGCCGATGATGTGGTCCTGTTTGCGGTATGTATCAGTATGTGACCTTCAGCACTCACTGGATCGGTTTGCAGCGGAATGTGAAGCGGCTGGGATGAGTATCAGCACCTCCAAATCTGAGGCCATGGTTCTTAGCAGGAAACCGGTGGATTGTCTACTCCAAGTAGGGAGGGAGTCCTTATCCCAAGTGAAGGAGTTCAAGTATCTCGGGGTCTTGTTCTCGAGTGAGGGGAGGATGGAGCGTGAGATTGACAGGAGAATAGGTGCAGCGGGAGCGGTATTGGGTGCACTTTGGCGCACTGTTGTAACCAAAAGAGAGCTGAGCCAGAAGGCAAAGCTCTCGATCTACCGAGCAGTCTTCGTTCCTACCCTCACCTATGGCCATGAACAATGGGTAATGACCGAAAGGACGAGATCGCGAATACAAGCGGCCGAAATGAGTTTCCTCAGGAGGGTGGCTGGTATCTCCCTGAGGGATAGGGAGATATTCTCTATCACTCGTGAGAGAATCGGAGTAGAGCCGCTGCTCCTTCGCGTAGAAAGGAGCCAGTTGAGGTGGTTCGGGCATCTAGTAAGGATGCTTCCTGGTCGCCTCCCGAGGGAGGTTTTCCAGGCACATCCAACTGGGAAGAGACCACGGGGCAGACCGAGGTACAGGTGGGGTGATTACATCTCCACACTGGCCTGGGAACGCCTCGGGATCCCCCAGTCAGAGCTAGTCGATGTTGCCAGGGAGAGGGAAGTTTGGAGTCCCCTGCTGAAGCTGCTACCTCCGCGACCCGATTACGGATAAGCGGGAGAAGATGGATGGATGGATGATCACCTTACAGAGAATGGTTTTGTGCAAAATGATGCTGACCATTGTGTCTACAGCAGAGCGTCTGAGAAAGAGAGAGTAATTCTGTTGATATGGGTAGATGACCTACTCATAGTGGCCAATAATAACAGCTTGCTCAGTGATGTAAAAGAGATGTTGTTGAGGAAGTTTAATATGAAATATCTAGGTGAACTTAAACACCTCCTAGGTATCAACCTCACACAGAGTGAGGGGGTGATCAAAATGAGCCAAAAGAGACACATAGTAAAGATGTTAGAGAGGTTTGGCATGTCTGAGTGTAAACCAAGGTCAAGCCTATGCAAGCAAAAGTTACATTTAGAATTTTGAATGAACCAATGAGGGTGAGGGTTAGAGCTTGATTTACATTATGACATGTGCTAGGCCTGATCTGAGCTTTATTGTGAGTAAACTGTCACAGCACTTAGCAGAACCAAAGCAGCAGCATTGGGCAACAGCAAAAAAACTGTTATCGGTATCTATAACGGTATCTAAAGGGTACTATAGATCAAGAGCTACATTTCAGGAAAAGTGAGGAAAGCCTAAAGCTTGAGGGATACAGTGATGCCGATTGGGCAGCGGACAAAAATGATAGTAGAACAGGATATCGTTTCAGCTTAACTAAAAATGGTCCAGTTATATCTTGGAAAAGTAGGAAGCAGCCAACAGTGGCGCTATCAACCTGTGAAGCTGAGTACATGGCATTAGCGGCTACTACTCAAGGGAGCATGTACTTTGTGCAGTTATTACGAGTGGTAGACAGTAATAGCCAGCATGTACCAGTGCAAATATATGAAGACAACCACGGAGCAATTGCTGTATCCAAAAACCCTGTATGCAGACAGAGAAGCATGCATGTTGACATCAAATATCACTTTGTACAGTCTGCACATGCTGAAGGGAAAATATCCATAGAATATTGTCCTACTACAAATATGGTAGCTGTTGTCCTAAACAAGCTGTTGACAAAAGGCTTAGTTTGAAAAAGTCAAGGGGTATATGTGAAGGGACAGTTATGTAAATTGTGTGGTATAAATCAAGAAAATGCATGCATAATCGATATAAGCGATGTACAGTTAATCACCAAAAGTATTAAATATATAATCAAGAAGTGTTAAGAATGTTTCCCATGTACCCTTTAGATGAACAGTGTGTGAAGCTTTAATGTATCTACTCAGCAGTATAAATAAGTGTGTGTTCCGCAGTTGAAGATTGTGTCAGAATGTGCGGTGCCTAGGCAGTGTAACGACAGTATAGTGGCAATTTACAAACAATTTCGTATTTCCTATTTGCCACTTCCACTCCGGGGATAGCTTTAGTCTACGCGCACATAATAAAGATTCTGATCCGTCCGTTTGGCTGTCACAATGAATCAATCATTTATTTCCAAGATGCATAACAAACAGGCCACCACCCCTTATCAAGGTAAACCATACAGGTGAATAGCTCAGGTAGGTCTCTTAAAGGGAAAGTACACATCGTTTCAAATCATAAGAATAGTTACAATAACCATAATCAGTGTAAATAATATCATGACTTGTCAATCAAGTTATCAGTTTTCATTTTCATATTTCGTAATCCATAAAGCATTTTCATAATTCAAATAATTGCATGATACAAACTCAAAGATTAAATAACTCAAGAATGGCTCCTACAGACAGGACACATCAGGAGGCCGGAGGGTAGAGAGAAAGAAGAAGATGGCAGGTGGTTTCAGCCCAAAGAGTCTCCTGTTCACATGGACCTTAAGAGACAGATAACCGCCCAGGGAGCAGTGTAGGGGGTGCCTCGCTCAAGGGCACTTAGGCAGTAACCTGGTGTTTCCGGGTCTTGAACCGGCGACCTTGCGGCTCAATTCGGCTGAGTCGCAGCCGAGTCCTTATCCACTGAGCTACTGCCCCCCCAAATATATTTATGTATTTATGTATTTAAATATAAGTATTGAATTGTATCGTATCTCAGCAGTCTTTATTAATTATTTTATGATTCTAAATTCTCTTTTGATTCATTTGTTATGCACGGGTCTTCTCCGTTTCCCCGGTTGGAGCACTTGGAACAATTGACTGGTGTAAAATTGAACAATACAAGAGAAGGTTTAAGTTTGTTTTTGTTTGTTGGATTGTGTGTCACTATAGAGAGTTATAAACATATTTTGAGTGGGAGTGTTAAGCATATTGAGTATAAAATGTAAGTATAACAAAGTCATGTGTGTTTATGCTACTATGTGACATCGTCATAGCATGCCTGCGTGCACGTTCATATGAAGATATAAATGAGCATGCACATCATTAAACAGGCGTTCTTCCCAGGTCAAGTTGAACTAGAGGGGTCATGTCTTTTTTCTGTCCGTCGCTAACTAGCTAGCATTGGTGCTAACCACTTTGGTGGACTGTATAAGTGGAGACTTCTGCTGAGTGGCTCACGCAACACAAAGCTATCTGACCCAACTACCAGTATGCATGATTTTAGCTTTTTGCTAATAAATTAATGGATGAGTAAATAAATGAATAAATGCAATGAATCTCAGGAGAAAACCAATTAACAACAAAAACATATTATTTCTAGTGAATGACAACATTAGACCTGTATTCTGGACAATCAGGGCCCCTGATCAGGGCTCATGGTCTGGGCCGTGGGCTCCAGACCATATAAGCCTGTGCATTAAAGTGCCACTGATCGTGTGACACTCACTGTGTTTATGTTCCCACGAGCAGCCTGTATGGTAGGTGTATGGTGCTTGTGCGCGGGCTTCCCCCCGCCATATGGCACGTGCAGAGCAGCTCTGATTGGCCAGAATTTAGGCCTAGTGTGTTAGGCCTAAATCATTTATTTAATAAGAAATAACTTTAGAAATAATATGTTATGGTTAATTGGTTATCTGGAGAGATTCATTGTGTTTATAAATTTATTTATTCATCCATTCATTTAACAAAATGCAAAAAAACATACATACCGGTAGTTTGGTCAGATTCATGCAATGGCTTTACAAAGTCATTTGGTGACCACGCCTACCTAGATGTGCTGATTTAGCTTGTTATTGTCAGAAGCTAAGATGTTGGAGTTCCGACAGCACGACTGTGGATCACAGAAACGAAAAGCGAAAGAAAAACAAGACATTTGTAAACTAAACAAACCATACCTATAATCTAAATTTCTAGGGACCAACTTTTACCAATAGGTGCTGCTATAACAATAACATTATCCACAGTTAAGGGTATAGTTGCAAGGCTCGCACAGAATTACTTTATAGACTTGTTGCTTGTCATCTCCATGGATGGTTTTATGTCTCCTGATACATGTTTGTCTAATGTTATTTGTATGTAGTAAGTTTAGAGTGATAGTGTGGTTTCAATGTAATGTTTGATTGTGTAAATGTCTGATTGGTTCGAACTGGCAGTGAGTCTTTTCTGTTGTCATTTTTGCCTGAATTGCTGTAGTCTACATAACTCCACTCTGTGTATCTCTGTGCAACATCCTTTATTATGTAGCCTACTAGCTGCAATATGGAGCACTATAAAATAAACTCGGTCTAACTCTGTTTTTTTTCATTCATTTGTTCACCCACTTTGCTGGAGGTGGGGGCGGAGACGGGGGCCGACACGGACCCCAGTAGCCGAGGGGCCTACTACCAAGTTAAAGAGCCCCTGCGTGCAGCCACTTTACCGCTACAGGTCCGCGAGAATGCTTCTAGTCCAGCTATAGACGGGAGCCCGTTTGACCCCGGCACACTGAGACACTGGGGGAGGGGCAGAGGGGGCAGATAAGGAGAGACAGAGGGAAGGGGGGGGAGGAAAACAATGTTTTAGGGGCCACCGGCAGATGGCTTGCAAGGGCCGTGCAGCGTCTGAAGGCGTGTCTCGGTTCCTCGCGCATCCCCATCAGGCTGCGAGCACGAGTAACCGACCCACACCTACCCTTAATGTCCGGCGCACCATGTAGTACTGGTGGTGGGTGAGTGTGGGCCGGAGTTCTACAGCAGCAACCGCCCTACCACCAGCAGCTAGGACTGGATGGGGAAGAGATGATGAAGATAAAGATGATGAGGGGAAGGGAACCATGTCTTCTGTATGTATTCTGGGCGGTATTAAACCGTGGTGCATGGAGAGTGGTGTGTGAATGTATCGGTGTAATGTAACGTGTTGGAGTAAGATGGGACATATATTTGCTCACATTCATATCTGTATTGTTGTTGACAACAGTCTGGTATCAAAGGAAACCACAGAGTCATGCATATATTAACACACAGTGACGCAATGGCGTCCAAAAACTCTGATGCTGATTAAAGACCTCCCCCCCAGTGTGCGAACTATACCACGGTCTCCGGGGGAGCCGGGATTTTTTTTTTCTTGGGGGGGGGGGGGGGGGGGAGGGGGTAAATGCTGATCCGTGCATTAATAGCAACAGCACAGACATAGGCCTGTTATAAAGAGAACATCTGTTGCACACGGGGTGGTGCCACAGGTCTACATTTACATGAAACGTCCCGATGGATCATGTTCATGTCAACAGATCGAGCATGTATGGGCTACGCAAACTTCAATCAACTTGATAATAAATAATCCACGGACCACCAATGTAACGTTTGACTGTTTAATTAAATCAACTTAAAATGACTCAAAAACAGGCTACATTGTTTCACATGGGCTATAGCCTATTATGGCTGTAGCCCACACAGAGCCGAACACACGCGATAAGAGCAGCCAGCGGCACCAACCATGAACAATATTAATATTAATAATACAGCTATAGCACAACACAACCCTCTCACTGCCTGGAGAGACGCGACGCCACACACACAACACAACGATGCACAGAGCCTCGTGTCACCTGCTTGCACGTTGCCCGCAGCTCCACCCACCGGTGGAGCTGCGGGCAACGTGCAAGCAGGCCACACTTTTTTCATGAATCATAAACTCTAAATATAATTTTATTTCACTTATTTTACACCTTTGAAAAAAAAACATGCCCAAAATGGAATTTATTTGGTCATCATATCAGTATTTTAGAGAGCTCCCCCCAAATTTCACAAACCATGTTCCCAGGGGAGCTCATGTCACCACTAGCTCCCCTCCAGTTCGCACCCTGCTCCCCCCACCCCGACAAAAGAAAGTGAAATACTGCGTGGCTCAAAAGCACAGAGTCCAACCGGATCTGGGGTAATGTACCGGCATCTCTCCGGTACCTATACCGTTTATACATCAAGTTGTTTCTGAAATGCACCAAGACGGAAAAAGTTACAAGGTAAAGTTGTAGACAGTTCATGAATATCGGACATCTGTCCAATTATAAAATCCTTTATGAAAAGAGGATGAAACGGTTTCCTTCAGAACGCTGGACTGTGTTTTGTTCCTCGAGGGCCTTTTATTTGTGTGGGGGTGGGTGTGGTACGCTACGATGTGCGCGCGCCCACGGGGAAGTGCGCACTGTTAATGTGGGGGAGAACAGGTGCTGCCCCCCGCCCGCCTCCCCCTCCGCCCCACACATACACTTCTAATTAGCATACAGCTGAGCGCGCGCGGAGAGAGCAAACGTATTTCTTCAGACACACAATAACAAAGTGTCCTCGAGGCGAACGCGCGCCCTAAGTCACAGTCGTGTACCGACTGTGTGCCAATGAATGCTTTCTTTTTTCGGTTTTGAAGTATTTTCAGCAGAATGTCTCCTACAACCATAACATCAAGACGAACTAGGTTAGGCACCCAGTAAAAACACACGCGTTTTGTTTTCACACGTTTATTTTTAATTCCACCAAACCAACAAAATGCAACTCATCCTATGAAGCCAAACAGAAACGTGAATTACGTCACGGTGTGACGGTGTGAAAAAAACCTCAAAGAATAATCTAATGTAGTGTATTTTTTATACCCTTATTATAATGTAAAACACTGTCTTTGGATCCTCTATACATTGCAGTAGGTGGCTACAGCATAATCTGCTGGTGGACCCCAAGGCCCACTAGGACATAGAGATGTGTTAAGCAGTTCCAGATGTGTAGGTGTTGGTGTGCCTTCAGGCCCTTGTAATGGTGCCTTTAGGGGGTTTTCAACGCTATCCTACAGAATGTAACATGAGCTCTAACTAGGGAGTAGCGCCGTGAAATGTTGTGCAAGCCAAATACGACCCCCTTGGGGTTTGAGCCATACACTTGGGACGTACCTCTCAGACCAATAGTATTAAGTTGATGTTTGTTACTTTGACCACTAGGAGTAGTGGATGTTTTATGATGCTATTGTCTATATAATGTTTGGTAAAGGAGCGCGTCGCCAGTTCTGCGAATTGGCACGGCAGGCTCCATCTCGTTGCAACTGATGAATTTGATGCTTTGTTCAATAAACACCTTGAACTTAGTATCCGGACCTCTGAGAAAGATTCTTATTCCACCGAGTAGAAATTATACTACACTAACTCTAAAACACAAACTCGACCATTCTCCGAATGGAAACTCGACTTAATCCACATCTTAAGAACAACACGACTAACTGCGTTACAGTTACATCCAGGCATAGTTGCACACCTCCCACGTGTGTGCTGCGCGGAGGAGGGCTCTACGCAATTCCATTATGGTTCGGGGTCCCGGCTTGTGGGGTGAGGTCCGTTCGTGAAAGGGGGGTGGAGGGTTGTCCCAGATTGGGGGGGGGGGGGGGGTCTGTAGCTCATTTGCATGCTATTACTATTATTATAATGCGCCGGGGCTGTATAAAACTGGCGGCAGGCGTCCTTCCCCCGCATTACAAAGACCACGTCGTCCATGTCGAGGGAGAAAAGAGAGACCATAGGAGGAATAAGAAGAAGGTGGCGACCGAGAATGTTAGATCAGTGACAAATCAGTCCGGGGATAGATAGAGATACCTCCTCTACTCCGCTTACTCCTTCACAGGAGAAAGGGACTCGAACACTGAACGCTTCCGACAAAAAACACTGGATTATTATCTTTATCCACGGAATCTGAGGAGCTTTTATATTCCCACCACGAACACACCGCTGCTCTACAGCTCAATAGCCTTTTTCTCACTTTTTTCTCCTGAAGTTTGGGATTTATGGTTTCAAGGAGGAGTTGAGAGGGGACCCGAGTGGCTGACTCATGCGAGGGAAGGAGCCGAGCTCGAGGCGTCCTTCTTCTTCCCACTGTGGAGAGAACTAAGAGGATATCCTTGAAACCCTTTTATTTATTTATTTAATAGTTATTTAATATGGAGCGCCTGGTGCTTTTGTTTGCAGCTGCGATGTCCACCTTGCTGTGCCAGGTAAGCCCAACGCTTTTTGTCTATCTACTTATTACGATGTATTCATCTTTATAACTTACTCGATTTATTTGTGTATTTGCCTTAGTTGTTTGCTTGTTTTGTTGTTTTTTTACCCATCTGTAAAGCGGCCTTGTGTCCCTTGAAAGGCGCTATATAAATTTAAGTTATTATTATTTTCTTATTTATCTTTTATTAATCATCATCGTAAATAAGACCCCCAACAGCGTTGTACCACCCATCTCTACTTGTAGTCAAACAGTAACTAAACTAAACCCCTGGTTTCCATCAGGGCTTCTGTTCAGGAGTGTTCGAGCTCAGGCTGAAGGAGTTCTTGAACAAGAAGGGATTCCAGGGGAACCAGAACTGCTGCCCAGGCGGCCAGGCCTCGTCCTACCAGCAGCAGCAGTGCGAATGTAAAACCTTCTTCAGGATCTGCCTGAAGCACTTCCAGCCCAACGCGTCCCCGGAGCCACCGTGCACGTACGGCGGTGCGGTGACGCCCGTGCTGGGCTCCAACTCTTTCCAGGTGCCCGACACCATCCCGGAGAGCTCCTTCTCCAACCCCATCAAGATCAACTTCGGCTTCACCTGGCCGGTAAGGCAAAATTGGGGATGTATAACATAGTTAAAACCGCGCGTAAACGCTCGTTGTGACCTAGGAGGGGTAATATGTGTATGTATGCGTGTGTGTGTGTGTGTGTGTGTGTGCCTGTGTTCTCGGTGTGTAAGTGGGTCGATGTTATCAGGCCCCGCACTCCGCCTGCCACCTGTCTCACATAGCCTTTGTGTTCCCAGGGGACCTTCTCGCTCATCATCGAGGCGCTACACACCGACAATAAAGAAGAGCTCTCTACAGGTAGGGACAAACCCCCCGCAGATCCCGATCCGATCCGGATCAAGGCGAGATCCTTTTTGGTATGGCGGAGCTATGGGCTTTACTGATTCTTAAGTGTATTTTCATTTTTTACAGAGAACTCAGACCGCGTCATCAGCACCATGACGACGCAGCGTCACCTGACGGTGGGCGACGACTGGTCGCAGGACCTGCACACTGGCGGCAGGACGGAGCTCAAGTACTCGTACCGCTTCGTGTGCGAGGAGCACTACTACGGGGACGGCTGCTCGGCCTTCTGCCGGGCGCGCGACGACGCCTTTGGACACTTCACGTGCGGCGAGCGGGGCGAGATCGTGTGCGACGCCGGGTGGAAGGGCCAGTACTGCACCGAACGTGAGCACCATAAAATAATATACCACACACGGGAGGAAAAACCTGTGTACTCGGTGGTGATAGCGAAGTTGTTAAACGCATTAGCGTTAAAAAGTGAAAAAGCAAACAAGGTAAGTTTTCGCAATAAGCTCACGCGTGCCATATATGATTGCGATATGATTATACGATTGGCTGCTCCGGCAGTGGGCAGGCCGCTGATTGGCTGAAGCTGCGATGGTATTGTTTGAAGTCGGCAGCTGCCGCGAGAGAGCAGACAATGGAGCAGATGTCGCGCGCTGGCAGCACACCCGCCAGCTGTCCACTCTTATCTGTCTAATCACAAGAAGGGAGGAAGAGAAAGAGTTTTGACCCACTGCGCGCGTGTGTGCGTGTGTGTGTGTGTGTGTGTGTGTGAAAGAGAGAGCGCAAACACACACCGTGACCTCTCTTTCGTCTAGGTACCGTGTTGAGCAGAAAATACTTTTACGGTTAGAACGAGATTGAGTTTTAGCTAACGACAAAAAGTAATCTGGTGAGATTTTAAAAGCTATTTCAACAACAAGAAAAAATACATTTAGCATTTAAAAGTGTTATTATAATATTTTAAACCTTTTATACCCTTCTTCAGCCATTTGCCTCCCGGGGTGCGATGATGAGCATGGGTTCTGTGAGAAGCCCGGGGAGTGCAAGTGAGTCATTCACTTTTAACCATGAATGAAACATGAATGAATGTTGGAAGACATAGCGTGTAACTTGAACAAACCTGTGAACGAATCAATGAATGACCACATCAATGAATGACCACAAAGGCGGTAACCTCGGGCGTGGACTGACTATACTAATCGTCCGATTGGTTCCGATTGGTTCAACAGGTGCAGAGTGGGATTCAAAGGGCGTTACTGTGACAACTGCATCCGCTACCCAGGCTGCCTGCATGGGACCTGCCAGCAGCCCTGGCAGTGCAACTGTCAGGAGGGCTGGGGGGGGCTGTTCTGTAACCAAGGTGAGGGGGGGGGGGCTGTTCTGTAACCAAGGTGAGGGGGGGGGCTGTTCTGTAACCAAGGTGAGGGGGGGGGGGCTGTTCTGTAACCAAGGTGAGGGGGGGGGCTGTTCTGTAACCAAGGTGAGGGGGGGGGGGGTGTTCTGTAACCAAGGTGAGGGGGGGGGGCTGTTCTGTAACCAAGGTGAGGGGGGGGCTGTTCTGTAACCAAGGTGAGGGGGGGGCTGTTCTGTAACCAAGGTGAGGGGGGGGGGGGCTGTTCTGTAACCAAGGTGAGGGGGGGGGCTGTTCTGTAACCAAGGTGAGGGGGGGGGGGGCTGTTCTGTAACCAAGGTGAGTGGGGGGGGTGTTCTGTAACCAAGGTGGGGGGGGGGGGTGTTCTGTAACCAAGGTGAGGGGGGGGGGGGCTATTCTGTAACCAAGGTGAGGGGGGTGGGGGCTGTTCTGTAACCAAGGTGAGGGGGGGGGGGTGTTCTGTAACCAAGGTGAGGGGGGGGGGGTGTTCTGTAACCAAGGTGAGGGGGGGGGGGTGTTCTGTAACCAAGGTGAGGGGGGGGGGGGGGTGTTCTGTAACCAAGGTGAGGGGGGGGGCTGTTCTGTAACCAAGGTGAGGGGGGGGGGGGTGTTCTGTAACCAAGGTGAGGGGGGGGGGCTGTTCTGTAACCAAGGTGAGGGGGGGGGGTGTTCTGTAACCAAGGTGAGGGGGGGGGCTGTTCTGTAACCAAGGTGAGGGGGGGGGGGTGTTCTGTAACCAAGGTGAGGGGGGGGGGGTGTTCTGTAACCAAGGTGAGGGGGGGGGGGTGTTCTGTAACCAAGGTGAGTGGGGGGGGGGGGTGTTCTGTAACCAAGGTGAGGGGGGGGGGGTGTTCTGTAACCAAGGTGAGGGGGGGGGGCTGTTCTGTAACCAAGGTGAGGGGGGGGGGGCTGTTCTGTAACCAAGGTGAGGGGGGGGGGGTGTTCTGTAACCAAGGTGAGGGGGGGGGCTGTTCTGTAACCAAGGTGAGGGGGGGGGGGTGTTCTGTAACCAAGGTGAGGGGGGGGGGGTGTTCTGTAACCAAGGTGAGGGGGGGGGGTGTTCTGTAACCAAGGTGAGGGGGGGGGGGTGTTCTGTAACCAAGGTGAGGGGGGGGGGGTGTTCTGTAACCAAGGTGAGGGGGGGGGGGTGTTCTGTAACCAAGGTGAGGGGGGGGGGGGGTGTTCTGTAACCAAGGTGAGGGGGGGGGCTGTTCTGTAACCAAGGTGAGGGGGGGGGGGGTGTTCTGTAACCAAGGTGAGGGGGGGGGGCTGTTCTGTAACCAAGGTGAGGGGGGGGGGTGTTCTGTAACCAAGGTGAGGGGGGGGGCTGTTCTGTAACCAAGGTGAGGGGGGGGGGGTGTTCTGTAACCAAGGTGAGGGGGGGGGGGTGTTCTGTAACCAAGGTGAGGGGGGGGGGTGTTCTGTAACCAAGGTGAGTGGGGGGGGGGGGGTGTTCTGTAACCAAGGTGAGGGGGGGGGGGGTGTTCTGTAACCAAGGTGAGGGGGGGGGGCTGTTCTGTAACCAAGGTGAGGGGGGGGGGGCTGTTCTGTAACCAAGGTGAGGGGGGGGGGGTGTTCTGTAACCAAGGTGAGGGGGGGGGCTGTTCTGTAACCAAGGTGAGGGGGGGGGGGTGTTCTGTAACCAAGGTGAGGGGGGGGGGGTGTTCTGTAACCAAGGTGAGGGGGGGGGGGTGTTCTGTAACCAAGGTGAGTGGGGGGGGGGGGGTGTTCTGTAACCAAGGTGAGGGGGGGGGGTGTTCTGTAACCAAGGTGAGGGGGGGGGGGGTGTTCTGTAACCAAGGTGAGGGGGGGGGGGGTGTTCTGTAACCAAGGTGAGGGGGGGGGGGGTGTTCTGTAACCAAGGTGAGGGGGGGGGGGTGTTCTGTAACCAAGGTGAGTGGGGGGGGGGGGTGTTCTCTAACCAAAGGTGAGGGGGGGGGCTGTTCTGTAACCAAGGTGAGGGGGGGGGGGTGTTCTGTAACCAAGGTGAGTGGGGGGGGGGGTGTTCTCTAACCAAAGGTGAGGGGGGGGGGCTGTCAGTGGGGGGGGGGGTGTTCTTAACCAAGGTGAGGGGGGGGGTGTTCTGTAACCAAGGTGAGTGGGGGGGGGGGGGGTGTTCTCTAACCAAAGGTGGGGGGTGTTCTTCATAACCATGGAGATTTCTAGATGGATGGATATAGATAGATGATAGATGGATGTATTTAGATGTGTAGATGTATATATATATATGTATATATATATATATATATATATATATATATATACATGATAGATGATAGATAAATGAATAGACAGACCGAGGACACAGCAGGGGGAGACAGTGGGGGAGACTGGGAGACCAGGAGAATCCATCCGTCCTATTGTTGTTGTCGCTATGCATACTCCCTACCCAGCAGCTGCCGTGCCTCCTTCTCCTCTTCCCCAGATCTGAACTACTGCACCCACCACAAGCCGTGTCTGAACGGGGCCACATGCAGCAACACGGGCCAAGGCAGCTACACTTGCTCCTGCCGCCCCGGCTTCAGCGGGGCCTGCTGCGAGATAGAGGTCAATGAATGCGCGGGGAACCTGTGTCGCAACGGGGGCAGCTGCATGGTACGTCCCCCACCGGTTCGGCACACACTCAACACTAGGGTTGGTGTTGTGTGGTCCTATGTAGGAGGTCTTAACACAGAACTCACTAACACTCTGGATACTGGCCAATAAGAACATTTTTAACACTCTGAACACTCTAAACAATCAGGTTGGAGTAAGTCATACATACATAAGCCATGTCATTAGTCATAAGCAAGTCTCAACCGACAAGTCCCACATTACTGTGGTGAGAATCAAGCAGTCGAGTCCCTGCTATAAGGCAAGCAATTCAAGTCATTACTTAGGTCAAGCCAGTCACAAGACAAGTCATACGAAATGCTGATGATCAACCGCAGTTTCAGCATTCAAATCAGTTAAATGACATTGGTTATAAAAAGTTGAGTTTTATTTTCAACATGAACAACAATGGAGAGTGGGGCTCTGACATTACAACCCGAGTTCTAAAGGGCTCTAAAGTGAAAACAGAAACACAAAACATTGACATCAAAATGTTAAGCCTCCTGCCCTGGCTCCCCTTCAGCAGGGTCACACCATTTCTCCATGGCCTGTCAAAGGTGCTTCCGCATACCTTTCTTTGTGGGTTTTGTAGTGACGGATGAAGTTGGATGTAGTGTGGAGTTGGTGGTTGGTCACTGATTTGAGCTGCAGACCTTGCTGTTCTCTTCTTACTAGCGTCATTGACGACATAATCCTTGAATCCAAACCAAATGTTTAGACCAACGTTAGCCCCCTCCATGTTAACTGACTCACTTCTGTGTTCTGCTGGTGGTCTGCATCTGCCGCGTCCTATAGTAGGTGGCCAGGTTTGCGCGCATTGCACTATAAATCACACTATAGCGTTTCTAAAAAACTAGGTAATATCTCAATACAAAAACAACTATCTCAATTTAAATACGTAGTCCTTTTGAGTCATCTGTCTCAAGTCTAAGTCAATTCTCAAGTCATGAATACCAAGTCAAAGTCAAGTCGAGTCTTTTATCAATGTTAGTCAAGCAAGTCTCAAGTCCAAAAATGTGCTACTTGAGTCTGACTCGTGTTAATTCATGTGACTCGAGACCCCCACCTCTAGACACTCTGAACACTCTGTACAATCCGAATACTATAGACCAGTGGTCCCCAATCTTTTTTGCGCCACGGACCGGTTTCATGTAAGACCATATTCGCGGGCCGACCTTCAAGGTCTATAAATATGACAAAATAAAATAATACGACCTGTGTTCCTGTTTAACTGGTTATTGTGTTAACTGGTGAGATCTGCTTACGTTCTGTCTATGGTTGTAACGTTAGCTATTTCCATTGGGTTGACTGTTGCAATCAAACACACCATAATTGCAACAAAAAACAATGTGTCTACGGCACTGCGGTATTCGCGGTATGCACTTCTGCTTTCACACTGGCAAGTAATGCGCATTAACTACCCAACTAGTGCGCATTAACTAATCCACCTTGGGGAGGTGGTTTGATCCTGAAGTAACTAGTTTGGGTGCAAAGCAATACAACTACTACGGGTTGCGCTTTCCGTGTGTGTGTGTGAACAGAATCTTTAATGCGCATTACTGTCACTTCACACAAAACTGACCAGTCTCCTAATTGAATGCGCATTTGCTTCTCTATTAACGTTTTCATACTGCATACGGTATCGACTCCCATATTAGTTAATTC
Organism: Muraenolepis orangiensis; assembly: GCA_027704905.1. Taxonomy (NCBI): domain Eukaryota; kingdom Metazoa; phylum Chordata; class Actinopteri; order Gadiformes; family Muraenolepididae; genus Muraenolepis; species Muraenolepis orangiensis. The sequence goes on from JANIIK010000423.1 coordinate 26,164, forward strand.
GGGAGTCCTAATAAGGGAGTCCCGTATTAACTAATATGGGAGAGTCCCGTATTAACTAATACGTATTAACTAATATGGGAGTCCCCTGCCTTGATTCTCTCTCGCTCAGTGTTAACAGATGGCCGGTTTTCAATGAGTTGGGCAGGTTCAGAAAAATGTATCACTGTAATAACTCACGGCACGCGAAAAATAAAATGTATTTTAGACTTATAATCAATAAATCCAGAAAATATATTTTTTAAATATTTTTATAAAATATTTTTATAAAATATTTTTATAAAATATGTTTATAAAATATTTTTATAAAATATTTAAAAAATATATTTTTTTATTCAGTCTTTCTCTGCGGCCCGGTACCAAATGCCCTGCGGACCAGTACCACTACTCTAGACCGTAGGTGTCAAACTCAAGGCCCGCGGGCCGATTATTTATTTATTAAATTATTTTATTACATTTTTTAAAGAAAAAAAATTGCTTTCAGCATACAGTGACTGTAAACTACATCTCCCACAATGCCTGTCAATTTCGTGACCCGCAAAATGACCCACCTCGGCATTTAACAACAAAAAGATCTACAAATAATCCCAAAATGTCCTACAAGAGAAAAACGTATGCAGAGGGAAGGCAATTTAATGAAAGATGGGAAAGTGAATACATGTTTGTGCTTTAAGGTGAACAAAACTTTTTTCAGTTTTATGAGGCAGTTTCCGTGATGAAGGAATACAATTTACGTCGGCATTTTTTACACAAAACACAATTTAGCCTCCAAGAAAAACAAACCATTTAAACACATGAGCAAATTATGCTTAATTTAGCCTCCAAGAAAAACAAAAATTGTCCAAGCATTAAAAGGCAAACTGCAAACGCAGCAGAATATGTTTACAAAAGTGTTTTTCAGAGGGTGCATTTGTGAAGCGGTGCATGCCAAAGGTATGTGAGCAGGTATGCCCTGACCAGATACAAACTTTTAGCAACCTCAGTTTGTCAAGAAACATCATCGCAGACCGAGTTAAGGAAGCAGGCAATCTGGAAACACAGCTGTACGAAGAGACTCGCAGTTACCTGGCTTTTTCATTACATTACATTACATTATATTACATTTAGCAGACGCTTTTATCCAAAGCGACTTACAATAGTGTGTTTCAACAAAGGAAGGTAAGAGAACAACTCGTCACCAGAAGTCAAAAGTGCATTTCATTTCTAACAAGTCTCCAAGAACTGAACCAGTGCTCAGGTAGAAGTACAATAAGTTCAGGTAAAAGTAAACGTACAGTCGAGGCGCAGTGAGTAGGCTCATCCGCCTGATGTCTGTGTGCAGCTGTAGATCACCCTAGGAAGCATCCACCTCCTCTAGAAAGGCCACAAATCTCCGATGATTTGTCCCCCGAATCAGATTGGTAACTTTTGTTACCACATCCATGACATGCCCAAAGTTCAGATGCTTTGCACAGAGGGCCTCCTGGTGTATGATGCAGTGCAGTATCAGGCAGTCCACACCACTTTGACGGAGGAGTCCAGCGAAGCTAGTGCGCCTTCCTTGCATTGATGGAGCCACATCAGTAACAACGGCAGATAGCTGGTCAAATCCACCATATTCGCTGACAACACCCTTCACTGCGTCGTGCAGTGGTACCAGTTTTAATAGTTCCTCGCGTACATCAAATGATGCATTTATTGATCTTGCTTGCACCAGTAGCTGGCTAACATCAGTAAAGTCTGTACTCTCATCTAACACCAACAAAAAGTATGTCATGAGAGAGTCTGCCATGACTTGTTTCAGCTTTCCCTCCACATTACTTTGAATGTCAAAAAACCTGCGAGTCACTGTGCGTCGGGAGAGGGACACTGTTTCCAAATCTTTTGCCATTTTGTCATCTCCAAAGGCGTTAGCCATCTCAATCGCGCATTTTTTCACCAACTCTTCTTCTGATAGTGGCTTCTTTGCTTTGGCAAGCTGGAGTGAGACAGCATATGATGCTTTCAGACTTGATTCTTGGACACTTGTGGCCTGGGTGAAAAAGAACTGTTGTTTTTGTACTTTCCCTTTCAGGTCTGCTAGGATCACTGCTCTGCTAGCCCCGGTGTGTCATATTTGTCCTTGTGTGAGGTGTTGTAGTGGCAGCTCAAGTTGCTTACTTTCTTTACAGAAACGGTCTGCAAACATACTAAACATTGTGGTTTACCACTGAATTCAGTGAAAACAAATTCTGTCTCCCACTTTTCTTGAAAAACCCGACACCTTCCTCTTGCTCTCTGCGCGTTCGCTGCCGAATGAAATCATGTACGCAGCAAGCAGTTGAGTCTAGTGGACGGTATCAGTACTATCATTTATCTGAGGGCTGCACAAAGAGGAGGTGGGGGCCGCCATTTGCCCATCCCTGATCTAGACACTAAGAACAATCTGAACACTCTGGACACTATGGATGCTCTAGACAGTAAGAACACCCTGGAGACTAAGAACTGTCTGAACATTCTGAACACTCTGAATACTGAACCCTCTAAGTGATTATTTAGAAAATAATACCAATTACGGTACGCTCAGTGTTCGGTTCATTGATTTCTGACATTCAGTGTGACAGACTAGTTATTGCACTAGAAGTTCTCCCAAAATGGGTTCCACATACAGATTCAGACTGTTGGTCTTTTTGTGGGTGATGTTCAACGTAAAAGATAAGAAAAGATAAGAAAAGTACTTTATTAACCCCAGACCGGATATATGGCTGTCATGGCAGAAAGTACAGGACAGTAATTACAACTAAAGAGATACTAAAAGGAACGTAGACATTATGAATCTAAACAGTTAAGGTAGACGTGATTAACAGTATATGCAACATTATTGGAACTACAAATAATTTACCACTATACATACACGTGTCTAAAGTGTCACCTTGGGAGTAAAGTGGGTTTCTTAAAGTTAACCTCTACTCTGACCCTACCCTCCGCAGAAAAAGGAGAACACGTACCAGTGCGCCTGCTCTCCCGGGTTCTACGGTAAGAACTGTGAGCTGAGCGCCATTACCTGCGTGGATGGGCCCTGCTTCAACGGTGGACGTTGCACCGACAACACGGACGGTGGCTACTACTGCCAGTGTCCCACTGGCTATGCTGGGTTTAACTGCGAGAAGAAGATTGACCACTGCACCTCCGCCCCCTGCTCCAACGGTAGATCCCCACCCTAAGGCCCTGACCCCACCCCCCAAGACCCTGCCACTCCGAACGCCGCTCATGTTTTGTTTTGGTTCTTTGTCATGGCGTTAAAAAAGAAAAAAAAAAAAGAAAGGCGTTAATCACAATGGGAAGCAATGCAGTGTAACTAGTGCTGTCAATAGATCAAAATATTTAATCAGATTAATCACAATACAATTCTGTGATTAATCTGATTAATCACAAGTTTAAAATAAAGATATTTACTTTTTTTTGCGGGTGGCAAAACAAATGCAGGTATGGAAGAATGAAATGCTAAAAACAGTTAGAGATCAAGATTTTTATTATTTTATTTGTTACTTTTCACTTGAGGTTTTTTTTCTGAGCAAAAAGGTCTCAGAGTGTTTAGTGTTGCCCAAAACATTGATAATAAGATTAATATTAAGCAGACAACTGCATAAATAATCTGTTACAAAATAATGTCTGCAACAAAGTGAACATAAACAGCTTGCCTGTAAATTGTTTGCAAATAAACATCTCATGCAAATGAATGTTGCAATAAGTAGGCCACTTTAAGAAACTGAATAACAAAGTGCCAAAGTGAACAATCCTTTTTCACATTCTTAGCTGTAAAATTACATTGAAACTGTGTACACTTTTGTGGCATGCGTCTAAAAATACAACCAAAACGCTATCAACACATCTCATATACAACCAGACAGAACAAGACTCTTGATCACTGCTACACCACCATCAAGTACGCTTATCGTGCAGTTGCGCGGCTGGCTTTCGGCAAATCAGACCACGCCTCTGTGCTTCTACTTCTCACTTACAAGCAGAAGTTGAAGTCCACGCCCACAGTTGTAAAGAACGTGCGTCACTGGACAGACGATGCTGTACTACACCTGCAGGGGGGGCTAGAAATCACTGACTGGAGTGTATTCAAGACCACTGACCTGGATGTGTATGCAGATCATGTCCCAGTATACATTAACAGGCTGGTGGAGGAACGCATCCCGACCAGATCTGTTCGCTCATTTCCGGATACGGAACAAACTTAAGGAACGGAGTACCGCTTTCACAACAGGCATGGACTTATTATGGACTTCCTGACAGGCAGGCCTCAAGTGGTGAAGATTGGGAACAACATCTCATCCACTCTGGTCCTCAACACCGAAGCACCCCAAGGCTGCTGCCTCAGTCCCCGGCTGTACTCGCTGTACACACATGACTGTACTGCCACGCACAGCAAAAATGTAATTATCCACCGAGACGACACCACAGTCATCCGCCTGATAAGCGAGGGCGACGAAACGGAGTACAGAGATGAGGTAGTCTGGCTGACGCAATGGTGTGAGGACAACAGCCTCGCACTGAATGTCAGCAAGACTAAGGAGCTCATCGTGGACTTCAGGAGCCACCGGGGCACCCACTCCACCATCAGCCTGGACGGGGCACCGGTGGAAGTCGTAGGCCAAAGGTGGCTAGTGAACTTCTACCGTGGCCCCGTAGAGAGCGTCCTAACGAGTGGCGTCACCGTGTGGTACGGCAACACCACTGAACAGGACAAGAAAGCCATCCAGAGGGTCGTGAGGATGGCAGAGAAGATCATGGGGTGTGCACTTCCATGCATTGAAGAGATCTTTAGGACCAGATGTCAGAAGAAGGTCCTAAAGTCCATCATAAAGGACCTCAACCACCCTGGGCTCCATCTCTTCTCTCCCCTACCGTCTGGTCGCCGGTTACGCAGCATCCGTACAGCAAGGACTACCAGGTTTAAGGAGAGTTTTTATCCACAGGTAGTGCGCCTGGAGTGCTGCCACTTTCACTTTCCTAACATTGTCATTAACATTACACTTACATACTTTGCTGGACTTTCTGGACTTATCACAGTTACTGCATTGTACTGCACTGTATTCATGATGCTGCTGCACTACTGGCACTTTAAATGCTTTTAAAGATTAAAAAAAAAAAAAGGTATTTTTTTTGTACATATTATTATTTTGTACATAAGTTAATTTTTATTGTACATATTGTTTTTATTGTTATGGTGTTGTTTTTAAGATGTATACTGCGGGAGGGAATGGGGAGTAAGCATTCCTATGTACAAATGGCAAATAAAATCTTGTATCTTGTATCTTGTATCTCTTGGAAATACTGAGGGAGGAGCCGTCTAAACCGGATACTATGATTCATTTGAGTTAAAAAAATAGTGTGCGTTAAAGTTTTGAGATTAATCACACAGCGTTAACTTTGACAGTCCGAATTGTAACACATTATATTTCCAGGGTGGTTACATATAACACCTTCATCCCCATCCCAGACTGATTTCTGTCCCTTTCTCCCCCTCCAGGTGCACGCTGCATTGACCTGGTCAACTCCTACCTGTGCCAGTGTCCCGAGGGCTTTAGCGGCATGAACTGCGACCACACAGGGGACGAGTGCTCCGTCTACCACTGCAACGGAGGCACCTGCCAAGAGGGCCCGGGCGGCTACACGTGCATCTGCCCACCTGGATACACTGGCCGCAACTGCAGTGGACCGATCAGCCGGTGCGAGCACAACCCTTGCCACAACGGCGCCACCTGCCACGAGAGAAGTGGCCGCTACGTGTGCGCCTGCTTGCCCGGCTATGGTGGCCACAACTGCCAGTTCCTGCTGCCAGAGCACGCGGCAGTGCGTGTCACCAAGGTGCCCTCGATGGCGGTGGGCTCCGGCGTGGCACTGGTATTGCTGCTGCTGGCCGGCTGCGCTGTGCTGGTGGGCTGCTTCCGCTCCAAGGCCCAGGGGGAGGGGTGGCCCGCTGGCGGTGAGGGCCCGGAGACCATCAACAACCTGTCCAACAACTTTCCCCGCGACAGCGACAATGACATTGTGGCGGTGAGTGTGCTGCCTATGCCATGCATCAAGAACATCAACAAGAACATCAACAAAAAGATGCACTTCGGCCACAACCCAGAGGATGGCTCATCAGCAGGGGGGTACAAGACTCGGGCGCAGCCCCTGCTGGCAGACTACAATGCGGTGCGGGAGGCGCCCGGCAACGACCAGGCCGCCAAGGAGGCCCTGCTGGAGGCAGCCCGCCAGGAGAAATGCCAGTCCCTTGACATGTTCGAGTTCGAAGAGAAGTGCAGCAAATGTTTAAAAAGGTCTTTGCTCTGCTCCTCACTGCAAACATACCAGAACAGTAGAAGAAAACACATATAGCTCCACAGATTAAAATTGGGTTTCTAATGTCTCCTTCTTGCTTTTTCCCTAAGTGATGCATCAGAAAAGAAAGCTCCAGAAATATCTGCATGTGCGGACACCAAGTACAAATCTGTGTTTGTAATGTCGGAGGAGAAGGACGAATGTATAATAGCAACAGAGGTGAGTTTCAGACCTGGCTTCACACTCTTTCTCTCCAGCTGTATTGAAGGGTGTGTGTGTGTGTGTTAAAAGGTTATCCACTGTAAGATCACTGTTAGACCGTTATCCACTGTATATTTCAACATAGTTGAAATGTAAATGTAAACATTATAGGAAGTACAGTATATGCTACATCATTGAAACTATACATTATTGACTATTATACATCAAGGTTTAAAGTACCTTAATTGTCCAGTTGTGCTGCGTCATTGAAACTATACCAAACACTAACTGTGTTATTCTCACTCTCTCTGCAGGTTTAAAGGACTGTTGCTAGTGTTCTGTATGGGAGCGTTTTTATGCTCCTTTAATGCTGCTCTAACCCTGGGCTGGGGGAAGTCCCACCTAAAGACTGCTGCTGTTACTAAGAGGTTTAACTGATATTCAGACTGAGCTGGTTGTCCACTGCTCTGGCTATGTGCAGGACAGACACACCTTTGGGACCAGACCTGGCAAGGGGACTCAAATGTTGAACCTTTTCAAAGTGAACTTGAAAAGTCACTCTTAGCTTTCTGTTGATTTTTTTCTGGGGACTGTAGGGGCTTATTATGGGTGGTGGGGGAGGAGTTTTGTTAACGCTTAGTTTATAAAAAAAAAGTAAAAAACGTCAGACATGAAACTTTCCAACGACAGCGACGACAATTTGCGAGCTTTTTAATTTCCTGGAAACGGAAACGTTAGGTTTTTTGTTGTTTATAATATTTTTTACTTTTCTTGCAACATTTGCACCCAGGCACCCATGCCCGCCATGCCTGCAGGGTACAAATGTGGACCATTGTGTTAACTGAACACAAACGCGTTTTTAGTTTCTGCCTGACCCTCCGAACCATTTATATGACATAGTATTGTTATCTTTTTTTTGGAAGAACACAAGGGAAGACGGTAAAGTACGTCTTTGATATCCTGATTGTCCAGTTGTTGGTTTTATTTTATTGTAAAGAGAAGAAAAAAAAGAAAATGTTGTTATTTAAAATTATTAGGATTACATTTACGTTAACTTAATAAGTTAGTTATTTTTATTTTGTGTTTTGTATATTTGTGATGTCTGATTCATTTAAATCGTTTTTTTTATGTTTGCAAAGGCACTTCAGGTCAATGGGACGTTTTTTTTAAGAAATCTTATTTAAGAGGCATTGTACAAATTGTTATTAGTCCTTGGATGTGTCCTTGGATGTGTTTGAATCAAGTAATTACTATTATATATTATTATACTACTATTTTTTTTTTATTAAACCTTTCAAACTTTTCAAAAGTTCAATCTTATTCTGAACTAATTAGCTAAATTATGTCTGGAAAAAGGGGCTAGCCAACTAGTTAGCATAGCAATAATATAGTTCCATGATACACACATAGAAATACGTTGTGGTTTTCCAAAATACCAAATTACAGAAATGTACATGTAGCAGACGATGTTGCCACCAGCCATTAACATGGCTACTTTAGGGCTCCTCCCGAAGACAAGGCCAAAGGGTTTATTGCAAGAGTTTTAATCATTGTAAACAGAGCAGATGGCATGTGCTAGAGCTCTCTCCTCTAGTGTGTGGGGGTGGCTTTTTTGACCTGTGGGCCCTGATTAACAAAGACCCACAGTTGTGCAGCCTCAGCAGCCAATCAGTCCAATTCAAGCTATGTGAGGCTGCTTATACCAGCCACCAACAACACACACTCCACATACCTCCAACCCCAAATTGAGGCTGGGGAATCTCAAGCCAAATCCCAAGCCGAAACATACTCCCCTTCTCTACACATTCCATGAGTCAACTTTTTCACATACTGAAACACCATGATTTTTTATTTTTGTGTTTTTTGGGTATCTTTTTTGGGGGCTCCCAACACACAGTATGTATGTTTGACTTTTGTGTTGAAACAATAGCGTCCAGGTGGCATAGCGGAGACAAAGTGGCAGCTTTCTCCAGGGCTGCTGGCTGAAGGTAATCTGTTGTCCTCGGCTAGTGACATGTCATTTAAAAAACGAAAAAGTTCCCCTCTTTTTTTGTGTGAAAGTCAAATTTTGAGATTGTAGGCTTTTGTTGTTCTCAGCCTCACTTGTAATAATGATGTGGCATATTGTTACAAGCATTGTTCGCTAAATAACTCATCTCTTTCTCACAAACACCTCCTACAGAAACACGATCAAAGTCATCCCATTTATGTTAGTAATTATCGCTAGCGCTAACATTTCTATTCAGTGTTACATCTTGTTCTATGCATTTCTTAATAATGATTATATTTATCTGATTTACTGTAATTACCTCACAGTTTTCTATCTGCCATTCTATCTCAGTGTTTGTTCATGTCAGTCGTACATCATGATCATTTTTAGCACTTTATTCAACGTTTAATGTGTAAATAAAGTTGGCCCACTGTTGCTGAATGCTGAATACAGATCAGTAAATCATCTGCTTTGTTTACAGCCCCACAGCATTCTGGAAGTAGGTCTGGGCGGACAATGAAGGATTGACAACAATGGGACACACAAAAGGGCCACCCATAGGGAGAGCCCGTTCGTCCCTCGGCATGCTGGGAAATAATGAGCAAGAGGAACAGATGTTTTCTGAGTAACAGATGCCTGTTGGAGGAATGGTCTGATCGCTGGCGGACAGACCTTCAGACCAAAGGCCTGGAGAAAAAGAAAGGACAGACCTTCAGATTTACTTCACATACAGTAAATTACACAGGTTTCTTGAAGCCATAGAAACATTTATTTGGAGAAAGAAATCTTTGAAATAATTTAGAGAAATGTAATCAATTAATCGAATACAACATCTAAGTTTTTGTTTAAAATGTAAATCAGGTTTTTCAAAAAAAGGCGTCCCCCTCTGGCGTTTAAAATGTCCGTTTCTCTTTTCAATGTAGTTTAAAATACGAGATGATTATATCTTTGGACAACAGAAGTAATTGTAGGTATGAGTGTTCATGATATATGTTACTGTAGCACTATGTTGCAAACTAGCAACCGCGAGAACATTTATTGTGTCAACAAACAAAGTTCAAACGAAGCACCCGCCCAGGTATGGGACGAGCTGTGGCTCCACTAGAGCCCACAAATCTCAATAAAAATCCGCCCCTCCATCATTCTCATATGGGGTTCGAAGTCAGGCTTTTTTCGGCAAACATCGGAACTTACTGTTTGGCAAGCACATGTATTCCCTGAATCGGACAACAAATACAACTGGTTGGGCAGATGGGGGTCCTAAAGGACATCTCTACACGTCTGGAACAGCCCGGCCTGAACCCATTTGTCAAGGATTTGTTCTAAGCATCCTGAACGAAGGAACAAGTGTTAAGAACCTGAGAATTTTTGGTAAAAGACTACCGGATCACTGGAGAAACATGAACTGGAGCTATTGATTTTGGGAGAAATATATAATTTCTTTCTACTGTTACCTTACCCTTGTACTTTGCTCGTTTTTTAATAGTAATCTACTGAAAGAGCTTGGCATTTGAAAAAATCTGTTAGTATACCATGACCTCTGAAGTCCTTGCTGATGACGAAGTTCAGAAATGGAATATATTGTAGTGCCGAAAGACGGGAGTCGGAGGCGGTGTGTCAAAAGAGATACTTGTGGTTTTATTAGCCATACAAAACACACAGTAGCAACAAGAACGCTAACCGGAACAAGAACAAGTCCGGTGCTCAAAACAGTCCGTGCGGGAGCACGCCCCCCCAACCATAGTTCCCCAGGTGAATTATGTAACTCACCACACAAGCCCCCCCAGAATTCACCCATAGTCAAAATCCCGCGCCGGGGAGGGACCACTACCCGACCCCGGCGAGTAAGGACGACGGGTGTCGAGGAGGGCGGGGCAGCCAGTGCGTCCGCGCCCTCGACAAAATCGGAGGGTAAGGGTGCCAACGAGGCGGGAACTCCAACAGGGTTTAGGGGGCGGGGACGGGGAGGACGGCCCCGACGTGGGAGTTGGGCCAACTCCAATGGCCTGGAAACGTCCACATGAGCCGGCTTAATCCTGTCCACGGAGACAGTCTCCGCTTTGCCGCCAACGTCCACCACCAAGGTCTTATCCCCGTGTCTTATGACCCTGAACGGGCCGTCGTAAGGGGGACGTAGGGGACCGCGGTGGGCGTCGTGACGAATGAAAACAAATCCTGCCGAGCGCAGACCGGGGGACACCTGGAACGCAGGAGTGCCGTGCAGCGACGTGGGGACGGGAACGAATGCCCCGGCGGTCTCCAGTAGGGAGGAGCGCTGCCTGGCCGCAGACCAGGGCATGTTGGCCTCCGGAATAAAATCCCCGGGGACCCGTAGAGCCTGGCCGTACACCAGCTCCGCCGACGAGGACTGCAGGTCCTCTTTAGGGGCGCACCTGAGGCCAAGCATCACCCACGGAAGCTTATCCACCCAGTTGCCGTCCGTCAAGCTAGCGCGCAGGCTTGCCTTCATGGATCGGTGGAACCGCTCACACAAACCGTTAGCCTGGGGGTGATAGGCGGTGGTGCGATGTAGCTTGACCCCCAGAACTTCAGCAACCGCACTCCATAGCTCCGACGTAAACTGGGAACCGCGGTCAGAGGAGAGGTCGGACGGTGTCCCGAAACGCGCGACCCACGTGCCGATGAATGCGCGGGCCACGTCGGAAGCTGCCGTTGAGGTGAGGGGAACGGCCTCGGGCCAGCGGGTCGTCCTGTCCACCATAGTTAAGAGGTAGGTGAACCCATGAGATGTGGGAAGTGGACCCACGAGGTCCACATTAACGTGGTCGAACCTCCTCTCGGGAACCGTAAAAGGCTCGAAAGGGGCTCTAGTGTGTCGGTGCACCTTAGCCCGTTGACATGCCACGCATGTGTCAACCCAGGTCTTCACGTCCTTCTTGAGTCCCTGCCACACAAACTTTTGCGACACTAGCCTCACGGAAGGCTTCCTGCCGGGGTGGGAAAGGTTGTGTATCGCCTCAAACACGGGTCGGCGCCAGTTCACAGGGACTAGCGGACGGGGTTGGCCCGTGGAGACATCGCACCACAACATTGCGCCTGAGTCGCCGACCGCGACCTCCTCCAGGCGCAACCCTGTGTCTGAAGCTCTGAGGGTCTGGATCCCGTGGTCCAAGGCTTGGTCCGTGCTCATGCTGGCGTAGTCGAGGCCCAGCTGCACGGCTCCGATGACCGCTCTGGAGAGGCAGTCCGCGACCACGTTGGCTTTCCCAGCGATGTGTCGGATGTCTGTCGTATACTCCGATATATACGACAGCTGTCGCTGTTGGCGGGCGGACCACGGCTCTGCCACCTTGGACATGCAGAATGTGAGCGGTTTGTGGTCCACAAACGCGGCAAAGTCCCGACCTTCCAGCAGGAACCGGAAGTGGCGAATCGCCAACCAGAGGCCAAGTAGTTCTCTGTCGAACGTGCTGTACTTGCGCTCCCTGGGGGTCAACTGCCGGCTGAAAAAGGCGAGCGGTTGCCAGGCGCCGTCGACCCATTGCTCGTGTACCGCTCCGACGGCATAGTCGGACGCATCGGTGGTGATAGCGATGGGGGCCTTGTGCGACGGGTGAGCCAACATGGCGGCTTGGCTCAGGGCGGCCTTGGTGGCATCGAAGGCGGTCTCCCTTTCGGCCGTCCAGTCGATGGCCTGGCCGGGGGACTTGTCCTTGAGAGCCTCGTACAGCGGGCGCATGGTGTGGGCGGCCCGGCGGATGAACCGGTGATAAAAGGTTACCATCCCGAGGAACTCCCGGAGCGCCCGAGCTGTGTTTGGTCGGGGAAAAGCGGATACGGCTTCCACTTTCGCCGGGAGGGGGGCGGCCCCCTCTTTGGTGATGAGATGTCCGAGGAAGTGGATGGAGGACAACCCGAACAGACACTTTGCCGGGTTGACAATAAGGCCGTGTTGGTTAAGCCTTTCGAAAAGGATCCGCAGATGTGCCTGGTGCTCTTCCTCAGAGGAGCTGGCGACGAGGATGTCGTCTAAATAGACAAAAAGGAATGGCATGTCCCTTAGTGCCGCATCCATTAGCCGCTGAAAGGACTGCGCTGCGTTTTAAGTCCAAACGGCATACGCAAGAACTCAAAAAGTCCGAACGGCGTGACCACCGCCGTTTTAGGGACGTCTGAGGGGTGTACCGGAACCTGGTGGTAGCCACGCACCAGGTCCACCTTGGAGAACACCAGCTTGCCCGCCAGGTGTGCAGAGAAGTCCTGGATGTGAGGGACCGGGTAGCGGTCTGGAGTAGTAGCGTCGTTAAGGCGGCGGTAGTCTCCACACGGCCGCCACCCGCCGTCTGGCTTGGGGACGATGTGGAGCGGTGATGCCCACGGGCTGTCTGAGCGGCGGATGATGCCCAGACGTTCCATATTGGCAAACTCCGCCTTAGCGACCGCCAGCCTGTCAGGGTTGAGCCGTCGGGCCCTAGCGTAGACCGGAGGGCCGTTAGTGTCGATGTGGTGCTCGACCCCGTGTTTAGTAGTGGCGGCGGAGAAGGTGGGCTGCGTCAAGCTGGGAAACTCACCGAGAAGCCGCTGGTAGCTGTTACCTTCCGAGAGTGCGCTGGAGAGCCCGCCGTATGCTGCCTCGCCGCGGACGCATGCGAGCGAGGAAAATGTCATAGCGTCCACCAGGCGGCTGTTCTTAACGTCCACCAGCAGCCCGTGGGCTGCTGGTGGAGGGGGAGGGGGAAAGAGATGTTGGCCGTGACGAAGTCCCATGTGAACCGCTGCCCCCCGAAACACAGGTCTACTGTCCTCGTGCCATAGGTGCGGATAGGGGTGTCATTAGCGGACATCAAACGCGGGCCGTGGTCTCCTCCTGCGGTGTCGCCCACAGAAGCTGGCAGGACGCTCCTCTGAGCCCCGGTGTCGCAAAGGAATTTGCGCCCGGAGCAAGAGTCTCTGATGAACAGGAGCCGGTTTGTTATGCCCACGCTCGCGGCCACTACTGAGCGCAGGCCCTGTCGTTTCCCGTCGGCTTGTAGCTACGTCGGCTTGTAGCTACAGTCCGTGCGGGAGCACGCCCCCCCAACCATAGTTCCCCAGGTGAATTATGTAACTCACCACAATATTGGCTTTAAATGAGTATTGTAGCGATTGGCAAGCGCAATCTGAAGGTTTTGGGAAAAAAATCCGAGCTTGTTGCCCTTGTATTTGCTGCATCAGAGATAGGCATTATGGAGCAGCTGAATGCTGAAGAAAGGACTGTCCTCAAAAAAAAGAAGGCTCAATTGTTGGTAATGCCGAGCGGGGTTTCAGTGCCTGACATTTTGACTGTGAAGGATGGCTGGGCAAAGGAAAGTGATAAGATGTCTACATGGCCTCCAGTGTACCTCAGCAACATTGCTGAATTCCTTATGGATTATCATCCAGTTAAAAATGTCGAATTTTACAAGCAAGCGTTGAATAATTACAAAGAAGGCTAAGCTTATAGGCTGTTTGTCTCTGGATGGTTGAAAGAAGTATCGCTCCACAAAATCACAGACGATTCGGAGTACTGTTGCTTGAAAGCAAAGTGTACACATTCGAGGAAAATGTCACACCACATTCGTCATGGATCTGTGTTAATAAGAAAACTGGTTTAAAAAGTCAGTGCTTATTGCACTTGTGTTGCTGGGTAAGTAATTTTTTATTTTGATGTCCTTATTTTAATTAAAAGAAAAAAAATACATACATACAGTATGTATACACTGTTTCATTCATTCTTATCTGCATGTTCATTTCAGCACGAGCAGTGCATGCATCCAGGTTACAGCTTTGCTGTTTAGAATCGAAGGTGCAAACAGGAATGGACTGACCAACCCTTCTTGCACATCCAAGAAATGTGTGTGGAATTTGCCAAACGAAAAGACAGAAGTTGCACCAACTAAAATTGCTGACATGGATTGAAAATCCGCTAAATTAAATAACGGTACGAGACTGGCATATACTTATTTGGACAACACTGATTATTTATCTATGGCTTGTTTTTGCCTATATATTGTTAAATGTCTTGTGTGAACATATTGTTGTCACGCTTCCTTTTGGATTTGGTTGACATTCTCATTTTTTCCGCATCCCTAGAGAGTCATCGCGTCCACGTTCGCCAGGTACTCCAGAGGCTGCTGGAGAACCAGCTGTACGTTAAAGCTGAGAAGTGTGAGTTTCACGTCACAGAGACTTATTTTTTGGGTTTCTGTTTTTCTCATGATGCGACTAAGATGGATCCTGTCAAGGTGGCAGCTGTGACCGAGTGGCCTACCCCCACCTCCAGACGGGAACTGCAAAGTTTTTTGGGTTTTGCACATTTTTATCTGCGTTTCATCAGAAATTATAGCTCAGTGGCCGCTCCCCTTACTGCCCTCAAATCTGTCAAGCAGCCGTTCGCATGGAATAGACTGGCTGAGGACAAGTTTGAGGTGCTCAAGTCACGCTTCACATCCTCACCTGTCCTGACTATCCCAGACCCTGACCTTCAGTTTGTGGTGGAGGTAGATGCATCCGAGACGGGAGTCGGAGGGATTCTCTCTCAGAGATCCCCAGAGGACAACAAGTTGCACCGTGCTTTTATTTATTTCATCGGTTGACGCCTACTGAGAGGAATTACGACATCGGGAACCCGGAACTGCTGGCGATAAAATTGGCGTTTGCAGAATGGAGGTATTGGTTGGAGGGGACCAACATTCCTTTTTTTGTCTGGACGGATCACCGTAATCTGGAGTACATCAAGTCTGCTAAGAGGTTAAACTCTCGTCAAGCCAGATGGGCACTATTTTTCTCTCATGTAAATTTTTCATTATCTTATGGCCCTGGTTCTAAGAACACCAAGCCTGATACACTCTCGATTCTAGACGAGACGATTCTGCCTGCTCACTGCTTGGTAGGAGCCACCTCGCTGGAGATTGAGAGGACTGTCCAGGAGGCGCTGGCTCGGGAACCAGGACCAAGTGACGTGCCCTCAGGTCGACTCTTTGTTCCCCTAACATCTCAGGCTGATGTCTTGGACTGGGGACATAATTCAAGGCTGGCCTGTCATCCGGGCGTGTCACGGACATCGTCTCTCGTTAAACAGCGTTTCTGGTGGTCTACGTTAACTGATGACATGAAGGCTTATGTTGCTGCGTGTCCCGTCTGCTCACAGAACAAGGTGAGCAATCGACCCCCGGCTGGGCTCCTCAGACCACTACCGATTCCCTGATGACGTTGGTCTCATTTGGCGATAAATTTTGTCACTGGTCTCCCCCCCCCCCCCCCCCCCTTGAATGGAAACGCCTGCATCCTAACCATAGTCGACCCTTTTTCAAAGCGGCTCATTTCGTGCCACTGCCTAGCAGTCTGGTGAGTTAGACACCACACACGGCTTAAAGCTTACAGCTTGGTAATGAGGTGCAATTGAGGTACATGTGAGTTCAGTAGGAAACGGAAAACACAGAGTGGCATGGGTTGGATTGTGACACTACCCCTCCCTCTACGGACGTCACCCGACGTCCTAAGCAAGGCATCTGGATGTCTCTGGCGAAACTCAGAGACGAGGGTTTGGTCCAAAATGTGCCTGGCAGGCACCCAGCTTCTCTCCTCTGGTCCGTTACCCTCGCAGTCGACCAGGTATTGAAGGCCACGCCCCCAGCGTCGCACCTTGAGTAGCTTCTTGACCGTGAAGGCCTCTCCTCCATCGATGATCCCATGTGGCGGAGGAGGTAGAGGAGGGGGGGGGACAAGGGACTAGACAACACAGGTTTTATTTGCAACACATGGAATGACGGGTGAATGCGGCGCATAGACAGGGGGAGAGTCAGCCTGATCGTGCATGGATTAAGGATTTTGGAAATGGGGAAAGGACCGATGAACCTAGGGCAGCAAGATGGCCCACTTCATACCCCTGCCCAAGCTCCCCTCGGCCAAGACAGCGGAGCTGGTCCTGTATCATGTCTTCCGGCTACATGGTCTCGCCACCGACGTGGTCTCCAACCGGGGGCCCCAGTTCACGTCTGTGTTTTGGAGGGAGTTCTGCTCGCTGATCGGGGCCACCGTCAGCGTCATCTGGGTTCCACCCCCAATCCAATGGGCAGACGGAGCGGAAGAACCAGAGGGGGTGGCCAAGCACCCCTCCTCCTGGTCAAGACAACTCCTGTGGGTGGATTATGCCCACAACACGCTGATCAGCTCGGCCACTGCTCTATCCCCTTTCCAGTGTGCCTACGGGTTCCAGCCTCCGTATTCCCGGCCCTGGAGAAGGAGGTTTCCTGCCCGTCTGTCCAGGCCTTCATCCGTCGCTGCCGTCGGACCTGGACCCAAGCCAGAGCTTCGCTCCTCCGCTCGGCCAACCAGTACGCCTCAACTGCCAACCGCCGTCGTTCCAAGGGCCCCACCTACCAGGTGGGCCAGAAGGTATGGCTTTCCACTCGGGACATACCGTTGCGGGTGGAGTCCAACAATGGCAGTTTGGCTTAAGCTGCCCCGGTCCATGCGGATTCACCCGACTTTCCATGTGTCGAGGGTCAAGCCAGTCCGCTGGTTTGACCGGCGTCGTGGGAGGGGCCTCCAGTACCTGGTCGATTGGATGGGGTACGGCCCGGAGGAGAGATCTTGGGTTCCGGCCCGGCATATTTTGGACAAGGACCTCATCAGGCATTTCCATCAACTCCGCCCCAACCAGCTATCCAGGTCAACCACTTCGGCAGCCGGTGCCACCACAGAGATTCCTTTCCTCGGGGTGTCAGACTCCTGTCAGACTCCAGACTCCAAGGAGGACGGGGAGGGGCCTTCCTCGGAGGAGGGTGAGAGCCCTCAGGAAGCGGAGGAGGAGGAAGAGGAGGTGGAGATGTCGATTTTTTTTTGTTGTTTTTGGGGACGTCAGAGGCCGTCCCTTAAGGGGGGGGGGGGGTTCCGTCACAATGGCTATTCACCATGCATCCACTTGAGGGCAGCATCAACCCTCATTCACGTCTTCCCCACACCTGCAGTGCATTGTAATCAACTTGCCTATTTAAGCCTACGTTCCACATTCATACTTTGCCAGATTGTTCCTGATGACACAGACTCTTCAGCATTTACCCGGACTGATTCCCGTTGCCGATCCTGCCTGCCCCAGACCGGCCCGCCCTGCCTGGTTCCCGATCTGCCGCCTGTCCCTGACTACGCTTCTGCCGGTCCCTGCCTGGTTCCCGATCTGCCGCCTGTCCCTGACTACGCTTCTGCCTGTCCATGCCTGGTTCCCGATCTGCCGCCTGTCCCTGACTATGCTTCTGCCGGTCCCTGCCTGGTTCCCGATCTGCCGCCTGTCCCTGACTACGCTTCTGCCTGTCCATGCCTGGTTCCCGATCTGCCGCCTGTCCCTGACTACGCTTCTGCCGGTCCCTGCCTGGTTCCCGATCTGCCGCCTGTCCCTGACTACGCTTCTGCCTGTCCATGCCTGGTTCCCGATCTGCCGCCTGTCCCTGACTACGCTTCTGCCGGTCCCTGCCTGGTTCCCGATCTGCCGCCTGTCCCTGACTACGCCTCTGCCTGTCTCTGCCTGGTTCATCTACCCAGCCCCGGTTGTGATCACCTGCCTGTCCCCGACAACGTCTCTGCCTGTCCCTGTCTGTGTGGTTATTGTAATAAATATCACTATCTGCCTTTGGTGTCCGTGTGCAGCATTTGGGTCCAAACCTAACCGTGACAACTATTCCATTAAGTGCAAACATTAAAACTTTTCCCTTTTTATTTCAGAACCTGAAATAACTACTGTTGACTCCAGGCGTTCCCTCTTTGAACCTCTGGAAAATTAAGTAGCACTGAATGATGAGGAACGAAAAATCAATATATACAGTCGTTTGAAGGAGGTGCTTCCAGACTCTTATTTTTATTATGTTGAGCAATGCTGAATTTATAGAGGCTGAGACAAATACCATTGAATCTATATGAACGCTCTATGCTCACTGGATATCGAGGATATTTGCTACATTTGGCCAGAGAATGAAAATTGGCACAAGCAAAGGAAAGGGAGAATCACTGCATCACAATTTGACAGAGTTTATACTAAGTTAATTCAATAAAAGATACTGGTAAAAATAGTGCTCCATATATGATCGACAGCTTACAGCATGGGTGTCAAACTCTGGCCGCGAGACAATACCAAATTACTACTAGAGCTGGCCCGCCGGTATTATACAGCGCATTCACCGCTAATACTACGAATCCCATAATGCTCTGCTGTTGTTTTCGCGCGCCAATCAGGACAGGACCCAGAAACGCCCTCTCCTCTGTGACAGTAGTCAAAGCAACATAGACCTAGCGCTATCCCTTCCCAAAAATGGCGAAAACAAAGGCAGAAAACAGGAGCTTTCTGGACAAGTGGGAGGCAGAATATCTGTTTACATATGTAAAAGACAAACCTGTTTGTCTTGTTTGTGGAGTCAACGTGGATGTAAGTAAGGAGTACAACATTAGACGACACTATGAAACGAAACACCATGACCAATACAAGGACCTGGACATGACTCAAAGGAGCCAGAAAGCCACATCACAAAGTGAGGCAGCTGTAAAGGCTAGTTATATAGTGGCAGCAGAGATCGCAAAATCAGCCCAGCCCTTTAATGAGGGAGAGTTCGTGAAAAAGTGCATGATGAAAGTTTGTGACCTCGTATGCCCAGAGAAAAAGCAAGCATTTTCAAACGTGAGCCTGAGCAGGAACACAGTAGCTGATCGCACATGTGATCTTGCCACCAATCTGTATGACCAGCTGATGGAAAAGGGAAAAGATTTTGTTGCGTTCTCCCTCGCTGTGGATGAGAGCTGCGACGCATCTGATACTGCTCAGCTGTCAGTCTTCATCCGTGGAGTGGACTCAAATCTGTGTGTTACGGAGGAGCTATTGGGATTCAAATCAATGCATGGCACAACCACAGGAAAGGAAATCTTTGAGGAGGTTTCCAAATGTGTAACTGAAATAAAGCTGCCGTGGGATAAACTCGTTGGATTAATGACAGATGGTGCGCCAGCGATGTGCGGTAAAAAGAGAGGACTGGTGGGCATGGTTCGGGAGAAGATGCGGGAAGAGAACTGTGCAGGTGAGCAAACTGTTTACCACTGCATCATACATCAGGAATCACTGTGTGCCAAAGCCCTAAAGATGGAACATGTTATGACCACAGTAACACAGGTAGTTAACTTTATAAGAGCCAAAGGTCTGAATCACCGTCAGTTTAAATCTTTTCTGGAGGAGTGTGGTTCGGAATACGCAGACGTGCCGTATCACACAGAGGTGAGATGGCTAAGCAGAGGAAAAGTACTGAACAGATGTTTCGAGCTGCGTGAGGAAATATGTCAATTCCTGGAAACCAAAGGGAAGGATACAGCAGAGCTCCGGGAGCAAAAGTTTCTGTGTGAGCTGGCCTTTCTCTGTGACATCTCGAGCCATCTCGATGCGCTGAACCTGCAGCTTCAGGGGCGGGGGCGCATCATCACAGACATGTACGCTGCAGTGAGGGCCTTTAAAACTAAACTGTGCCTGTGGGAGAATCAGATGCTGCAAGGAAACCCTTGCCATTTTCCCTGCTGCCAAACCATAAAAGCGCAGATCTCTACCGCCGTGTTCCCATGCGCACAGTTTGCTGAAAAACTCAGTGTTCTCGCCGCTGAGTTTAGCCGGCGATTTGCCGACTTCGATGTCCAGAAATGTAGGTTTGAACTGCTTAGTAATCCCTTCGCAGTTGATGTGGAAAATGCACCAACCAACATCCAAATGGAGCTGATTGAACTCCAGTGCAACGACACGCTGAAGTCAAAGTATGATGCTGTGGGCGCCGCACAGTTTCCACGGTTCATCCCTGACACAATGCCTCCGCCCCCAAGCTGCTCACATGCTCTCCATGTTCCGCAGCACTTATCTATGCCAGCAACTTTTCTCCTCGATGAAGACGACCAAAACAACTCACAGGAGACGTCTGACTGATGAACACCTTCGCTCGATACTGAGGATTTCTTCAGCTCAGAGCCTGAGCCCAGACATTGATGAACTAGCATCCAAGAAGAGATGCCAGGTATCTGGCTTGGGCACATCAGATTAGATCAGTGTGCAATAATTAACGTTTTCTTTGTGCACTTTTTCTTGCTACAAGGCATGGGCTTGAATGGTTGATTTATTTATTATCATTTTATTTGTAAAATTATTAGCCAGTGGAAAAAGTTTATTTTGGTATTTAAATCAGAAGGCTGCAAATAGAAAAGAGGCATACGATTTTTATTTAAATTGTATTTATTTAATAAATGAATGCCATTGATGTGTTTTTTCATTTGAAATTCGATTTAGCATGTCTCCACTAGTCAATGATATATTGTATGTAATAAGCGATGCTTGTTCCATATTCAATGATATATTGTATGTAATAAGCGATGCTTGTTCCATATTCAATGATATATTGTATGTAATAAGCGATGCTTGTTCCATATTCAATGATATATTGTATGTAATAAGCGATGCTTGTTCCATATTCAATGATATATTGTATGTAATAAGCGATGCTTGTTCCATATTCAATGATATATTGTATGTAATAAGCGATGCTTGTTCCATATTCAATGATATATTGTATGTAATAAGCGATGCTTGTTCCATATTCAATGATATATTGTATGTAATAAGCGATGCTTGTTCCATATTCAATGATATATTGTATGTAATAAGCGATGCTTGTTCCATATTCAATGATATATTGTATGTAATAAGCGATGCTTGTTCCATATTCAATGATATATTGTATGTAATAAGCGATGCTTGTTCCATATTCAATGATATATTGTATGTAATAAGCGATGCTTGTTCCATATTCAATGATATATTGTATGTAATAAGCGATGCTTGTTCCATATTCAATGATATATTGTATGTAATAAGCGATGCTTGTTCCATATTCAATGATATATTGTATGTAATAAGCGATGCTTGTTCCATATTCAATGATATATTGTATGTAATAAGCGATGCTTGTTCCATATTCAATGATATATTGTATGTAATAAGCGATGCTTGTTCCATATTCAATGATATATTGTATGTAATAAGCGATGCTTGTTCCATATTCAATGATATATTGTATGTAATAAGCGATGCTTGTTCCATATTCAATGATATATTGTATGTAATAAGCGATGCTTGTTCCATATTCAATGATATATTGTATGTAATAAGCGATGCTTGTTCCATATTCAATGATATATTGTATGTAATAAGCGATGCTTGTTCCATATTCAATGATATATTGTATGTAATAAGCGATGCTTGTTCCATATTCAATGATATATTGTATGTAATAAGCGATGCTTGTTCCATATTCAATGTTAAAGCAAAACTTGTTTGGGTCCATATTAAAAGGTTCATTTGTTCAATGTTGGCCCGCGACTTTGTTCAGGTTTTACATTTTGGCCCACTGGGTATTTGAGTTTGACACCCCTGGCTTACAGGGTAACAATTTACCCTATAAAGATGTACCACCTCTTAAATATTGTAGGGATATGGAGGCTATTGTATATCAATAATGCATAACTTACAGAGCACAAAAAAACACAACTTACAGAGAATGTGGTATATTTAGTCACGAAGACAAACAATCAACCGTTTAATAGAATGCTCTTGTTGTGGGAAAGGTGTGCTAGAAATAAAGTGTCCTTATTATATTACTAGTGAAATGCCTAGCCAAGATAACTTGTCATATTTATGTGACTGTGTACATACATCTACTGATGCCTAGTCTGGACACATCTTCAGTGATGTTCCTGGAATCATAGGACGTTTCGGGTCTCGCAACATCATACGCCCTCCTCCAGGTGACCCAGCCGGGGCTGATCAGACCCCAGCTTGTGTCCAGATGGCTAGCTAGCTACCATGACTCCATGGCTCCCCTCTTTTGAGCCACAACCATCTTGAGGCCCTCTCTGCCGCATCGGTGGTACTGCGGATGGCTCTCCTCTTTCTCACTCCCTCGATGCCTAAACTGCTGAAGGCTCTGACCAAGGAATCCTCTGCATCCAACTTCCACCGGGAAACACCTTGCTCTCCAACCAGCCTGCTGACAGTCGCTACCAGTCCTGCGTACTTGGAGAGCTTCCTTTCAAAGGCTTCTTCCAAGTGATCTTCCCACGGGACTGTCAGCTCCAGCAGCACAGCTTGCTTGGTGGACTCAGACACAAGAACAATGTCTGGTCGCAGGGTGGTGACTGCAATATGGCTGGGGAACTTCAGCTGATGTTCAATGTCCACCAACAACTGCCAGTTTCTTGCAGACGTCAGGATGCCTGCAGATGTTTTTCTGGCAGAAGTTGGCTTGTCCCCAGCTCTGACAAAGGCGATGGTGTCCTTGGAGTGTCGGAACTGCTTTGACCACGCCAGTCCTGCGCTGATGGCTTCAGCAATGGTCTTCAGGACTTGGTCATGCCTCCACCTGTACCGTCCATCTCCAAGTGCCTTTGTACAGCAACTGAGGATGTGTTTCAGGGTTCCTCGCTTGGAACACAATGGGCATGCTGGTGTCTCTGCTATGCCCCATGTGTGCAGATTTGACGGGCTTGGAAGCACATCATACACTGCCTGGATTAGGAATTTGATGCGGTGAGGCTCGGCTTTCCAAAGCTCAGCCCAGGTCACTTTCCTCTCAACCGCATTCTCCCATCTCGTCCAAGCTCCCTGTTGCTTCATTCCCACTGCCTTGCAGGTTCTTGTCTCCTCCACTGCTGCTCTCACCTCCTCCTGAACAAGACGGCGCCCTTCCTTCCCCCTGGTGTTCATTTGGGGAGTTGGAAAGGATCCTAGCCCAGCTCGACCTCGTGTGACCACTCCCACCAGGCTCTTGTGACGCAGCCTTGCCTCTGCCTCTTGAACTGCTTCTTCTGCCCTCCATTTCCTGCCAGTCCTCACTTGGATCCCTGCTTTAGCCACCTTCGGATCACTTGAGTCCCTGTATTGAACCACTTCTCTGGCTCTAGTTACCTTGAATTCCTCCTCCAAGGATTTGAAAGGCAGTTGCAGCTTGTTGGTGTTCCCGTAGAGTGCAATGCTGCTCAGGCTCCTTGGTAACCCAAGCCATCTCCGGAGGTGGTTGCTGACCCTCCTCTCTAGGGTCTCAACTGTTGAGATAGGGACCACATAGACAAGGAGGGGCCACAGAATCCTGGGAAGAATGCCATGTTGGTAGACCTAGGCTTTAAACTTCCCAGGTAGGCCTGACTTGTCCACGGATTTCAGCCAGCCATCCAACTCAGTGCAGGTCGACTGGATAGATGTTGTGTCTCTCAGAGAGCAGTGAAAAACTTTTCCTAAGCTCTTGACTGGCTTCTCTGAGATAGATGGGATGGCTGTGTCTGCGATGTTAAACCGGAACTTGTCCACCACCTTCCCTTTCCTCAGCACCATTGATCTGGATTTGGCGGGTTTGAAACGCATCCGGGCCCACTCCACCAGCTCTTCAAGCCCCTTCAGAATCCACCGGCAGCCTGGGACTGATTCTGTCATGACTGTGAGGTCATCCATGAATGCCCTGATGGGTGGTTGCCGTTGTCCGGAATTTGTGTGGGGCCCTCTGCACTCTGGCTCAGCAGACTTAGTGAGCATGTTCATGGCTAGGGAGAACAATGTCACAGAGATAGTACACCCTGTGATGATACCGATCTCCACCTTGTGCCAACTGGATGTTATTGCTCCTGAAGAGACCCTCATCCTGAAATTGCTGTAAAAATCAGCGATGAGGTCTCTCCACCTGCTTGGGACATGATGTTTTGTCAAAGTGAACTGAACCAGCTTGTGTGGAATGGAGCCGAATGCATTCTCCAGGTCAAGCCACAGCACTGACAGGTTGCCCTTGTTCTCGCTGGCCTCCCGAATAAGCTGTGTCACCACACCGGTATGCTCCAGACATCCTGGCATTCCTGAAATGCCACCTTTCTGGACAGATGTATCGATGTAGGTGTTCTCTGCCAGGTAGGTACACAGCCGTTTGGAAACAGCGCTGAAGAAAACCTTTGCCTCAACACACAGCAGGGAGATGATGCGGAACTGGTCTAGCTGAGTGGAGTTTTCCTCCTTCGGGATCCATACCCCTTCAGCCACTCTCCATTGATCAGGGATCCTCCCCCTTCTCTAGAAGACTCGCAAGATGTACCACAGACGCAGCAGGAGTTTGGGACAGTACTTATACACTTTGTATGAAGTGCCACTCGGTCCTGGAGCAGAGCTTGCCCTTGCTTTGCGGACAACCTCCCTGACTTCCTTTAGCTGCAGCTCCGACATGTCGAACTGCACTTCTGGTTCAGGGGGGTCTATGAGGTTGTTACACTCTCCCAACTCTCTTGCGGGGTCGCTGTACGTCTGCTTCAGATGTTGGTCTATGTCATCCTGCGAGGAGGCCAGTTTGCCACTGCGCTTCTGCCCCAGCAAATCCTTAGTGAACTTGAAGGGGTTAGCGATGAAAGCAGCACGTTTACGTGCTCTCTCGCGCCGCCGCCTCCTATGCCACTCGGCCCGGCGGAGAACTCTGATGTTTTTCCGAAGGACGCACATTAGCTGGGCTAGGTCAGTGCGTTCTTCTTCTCCTGCCGCCTTGTACTGGGACTTCAGCACTTTCATCTCCTTTCTGATGTTGTGGATCCTTACAGCTATTTGATTCTTTGAGTAAGATGTTCCGGAGCTTTTCTTCTCCTCCTCGCCGAACCGTTCAGCTGCGATGCTGACAATGATTGTTGTCATAGCTTGTAGCTTCCTGTCGGCCTCTCCCTTCGCCATTGCCTCCAGAATTTGGTCGACATCGTCATCGAACTGCTTCCAGAGTGAGGTCATGCTAGCTGCAGGCCATTTGATCCGCCTCCTGTCAGACTTGATGCTCGAGGGAGTTGTCTGCAACACTTGGAGGTTCTGGGCACTATGGGGTGACTCCGG
This sequence comes from Muraenolepis orangiensis, assembly GCA_027704905.1. NCBI lineage: Eukaryota > Metazoa > Chordata > Actinopteri > Gadiformes > Muraenolepididae > Muraenolepis > Muraenolepis orangiensis. The sequence goes on from JANIIK010000423.1 coordinate 51,543, forward strand.
GCCTGGCACCTCCTGCGTCTCACCAGGTGTAACACCTGTGCGTTGTGTTGCTTCTGCTCCCAACGGGCACTTCATCCTCGCTCGGTGGATCTTTAAGCCATGGATGTTCTTGCAGACTTTACCGCATGTACACTGCTTGCTCATAGTCGTTTGTCCGTTGCCTGGGTCTGTTACCGTTGTGTCCGTCAGACTGGGGTGCTCATCCTCCCCCTCTCTCGGGCACCCCTGGGGGTATTTTTCCATTAAGTTCATCGTAGCTTGGTTGGGTTCCTCCTCTCAGACGATGCAGATTGGGTTGCCAACCCTTTCTGCCCCGGTTGCCGTCTCTCCGGGCTGTCACTGACTCTCTAGTAGTCGCCACACTATTCATGGTTGTCATCCAGTCTTTCCTGGCTGTCACTGATCACTCAGGGTATTCGCTGTGTACATACATCTACTGATGCCTAGTCTGGACACATCTTCAGTGATGTTCCTGGAATCATAGGACGTTTCGGGTCTCGCAACATCATACGCCCTCCTCCAGGTAACCCAGCCGGGGCTGATCAGACCCCAGCTTGTGTCCAGATGGCTAGCTAGCTACCATGACTCCATGGCTCCCCTCTTTTGAGCCACAACCATCTTGAGGCCCTCTCTGCCGCATCGGTGGTACTGCGGATGGCTCTCCTCTTTCTCACTCCCTCGATGCCTAAACTGCTGAAGGCTCTGACCAAGGAACGGGCTGCGAATCCTCTGCATCCAACTTCCACCGGGAAACACCTTGCTCTCCAACCAGCCTGCTGACAGTCGCTGACCAGTCCTGCGTACTTGGAGAGCTTCCTTTCAAAGGCTTCTTCCAAGCGATCTTCCCACGGGACTGTCAGCTCCAGCAGCACAGCTTGCTTGGTGGACTCAGACAGATTCCATTTAAAGTGCAAAATATATCCTACATTGTAAAAATAGGTAGGTTGGCTTGGAACAACAATGCTAGCAATTAGCCAAACATTTGTATTGACTTTGCATGGTAGCTTAGCCTATTAGCTGCTAACACTGCTAACCGCATGGCTGCTTGGCTGCTAATGTAGCTAACAAAGTTTGTAGCAACTCACCAATGTTATCCGAAACAACTCTCAGCCCTCTGGCAACACCGAGATGATGGGCAAGGCGTGCGCGCTGTCCACTATACCCACTTTTAGATTCAAACTATTAATTTGCCTGTGCTCTGTGACTAGGTCTCTCTCCTTCAGCGCAGGTTGGTTCTGTGTGAGTGGGGGTTCACAGCAGAGCATTGGCAGAGACAGAGAAGGGGCGGGGCAAGTAGTAGAGGGGTGCCGTCTGATTGGGGGAATTCACAGATCTTAGTATCTTTGGCTGGCTATTAGTCAGCAGCAGTCAAGCTAGGCAGACTTGCTCCTCCTTTTCACCAGTGACATTACCCGACAGAACATCCTCATCTATCCATCAATCAGCTCTCCTATGGTAACCAGTCTACATGACCTGGGTTACACACACAATGTCGGATGTGTGTATGACTATGAGCACTGGTCCTGACCCCACACACACTCCAACTCCTATCCGAATATAGGCACACAATGTCGGATGAATGTATGACTATGAGCACCGGTCCTCACCCCACACACACTCCAACTCCTATCCGAATATAGGCACTCAATGTCGGATGTGTGTGTGACTATGAGCACCGGTCCTCACCCCACACACACTCCAACTCCTATCCGAATATAGGCACTCAATGTCGGATGTGTGTGTGACTATGAGCACCGGTCCTCACCCCACACACACTCCAACTCCTATCCGAATATAGGCACTCAATGTCGGATGTGTGTGTGACTAGGAGCACCGGTCCTCACCCCACACACACTCCAACTCCTATCCGAATATAGGCACTCAATGTTGGATGAATGTATGACTATGAGCACTGGTCCTGGACCCCACACACACTCCAACTCCTATCCGAATATAGGCACTCAATGTCGGATGAATGTATGACTGTGAGCACTGGTCCTGACCCCAAACACACTCCAACTCCTATCTGAATATAGGCACTCAATGTCGGATGTGTGAATGACTGTGAGCACTGGTCCTGACCCCAAACACACTTAAGTAGCTGTGCAACCCTCAGCCAGCTATGTTTAGGGAAGTTTTTGCCGTGTTTCTCATTCTGGGGACACTGTTACTGAACCGCGTCTCCGTCGTGGCTCAACATTACGGCGGAGCCATTGTCTACGTGCGGAGTCAGCTGTTCTCGCTACAACAGACCTCGCTGCTACGGGAGAGGCCCGACATCCCCGACCTCCCCGGGGAGCTGAGGAGGACGTACAGGGGATGCAAGGCTGGACGTAAACAGCGTGAGAGACAGCAGGAGAGGAAGCGGAGATATATACCATATCTCCCTTCCATCACCATGGAGAACGTGAGGTCGCTAGCGAACAAGATGGACGAGCTAGCGGGCCTGGTGAGGACCCAGCGGGTGTACCGGGAGAGCAGCGTGCTTTGTTTCACGGAGACGTGGCTCCACGAGGACACCCCGGACTCCAATGTTACCGCGGACGGCTTTCTAACCGTCCGGGCGGACAGGACGCACCGTGAGAGTGGCAAGAGGAAAGGTGGGGGACTTGCTATTCTCGTTAACAACAAGTGGTGTAACCCTGGACATGTCACTGTGAAGGAACGTGTGTGTAGCCCGGACATTGAACTGCTGGCAGTGAGTCTGCGGCCATACTATCTGCCACGAGAGTTCTCCCATGTGCTTCTTGTTATTGTTTACATTCCACCGTCGGCAAACGCGGCGCTCGCGTCTGACATCACCCACTCCGTCGTCGCGAGACTTCAGACACAGCACCCTGAAGCATTCATCGCGATATCTGGGGACTTCAACCACGTGACTCTGGCTGCAACACTGCCCACCTTCAAGCAGTTTGTGGACTGTCCCACCAGGGAAAACAAGACACTGGACCTGCTGTATGCCAATGTTAAGGAGGCATACAGCGCCACCGCCCTTCCTCCTCTTGGAAGGTCAGACCACAACCTCATCCACCTTCAGCCCATGTATAGGCCTCTAGTACAGCGGCTGCCTGTGACCACAAGGACTGTGAGGAGATGGTCACAGGAGGCCGATGAGGACTTGCGGGGCTGCTTTGAGTCAACAGACTGGGATTTCCTCTGTATTTCCTTTGCATGGAGAGGACCTTGATGATCTCACGGAATGTATAACAGGGTACATCAACTTCTGTGTGGATAGTGTTGTTCCCATAGAGACTGTACGCTGTTTCCCCAACAACAAGCCATGGGTCACCCGAGACATCAAGGTCCTGCTCAATGAGAAGAAGAGGGCCTTCAGAGACGGGGATAGGGAGCAGATGAGGCGGGTTCAGAGGGAGCTGAAGGAGAGGATCCAGAAGGGCAAAGATAATTACAGGAGGAAGCTGGAGCACAAACTTCAGCAGAACAACCTGAAGGATGTGTGGAGTGGCACGAGGAGCATCACTGGCTACAAACAACCTGGTAGCCAGACAATAGGGGGGGGTCCTGATCGGGCCAACGAGTTGAATTTGTTTTTCAATAGATTCAATGAGTGGGCTCCGGTCTACCCCCCCTCCCCCAGCCCCTCTACAACCATCCCCCTCCAGCCCCCCAGCCCTGCTGTCCCCCCTCCCCACCATCCCTCTCCAGCGTCAACATACCTGTTCTCTCTCCCCCACCACCACTACCTCACCCCTCCCCCATCAACACAACAGTGACTCTTCCTGCCCCCACACACGGCACACATACCTTCACAGCTGAGCAGATGAGGAAAGTGCTGTGCAGGCTCCATCCATGCAAGGCTGCTGGTCCTGACGGCGTCAGCCCGAGGGTCCTCAAAACATGTGCTGCTCAGCTGAGTGGAGTCCTGCAGTACATCTTCAACCTGAGCATGAGACTGGAGAGGGTCCCTGTGCTGTGGAAGACATCCTGCCTGGTGCCGGTTCCGAAGAAGGCACGTCCCAGCACCTCAAACGACTACAGACCGGTGGCGCTGACGTCCCACGTGGCGAAGTCCTTTGAGAGGCTGGTCCTGTCGCTTCTTCGGCCCCTGGTCAGATCATCGCTGGACCCTCTTCAGTTTGCCTACCAGCCGAAACTGGGAGTGGAGGACGCCATCATCTTCCTGCTTCATCGTGCCTACGCCCACTTGGACAGACCCGGGAGCACTGTGAGAATCATGTTTTTCGACTTCTCCAGTGCGTTCAACACCATCCGGCCTGCCCTGCTGGGGAGTAAGCTGACGGCGATGAAGGTGGACTCGTCCCTGGTGTCCTGGATTACTGACTATTTGACGGGTCGTCCACAGTTTGTCAGACTGCAGGACTGTGTGTCTGACACTGTGGTCAGCAGCACTGGTGCTCCACAGGGAACGGTTCTTTCCCCATTCCTGTTCACCCTTTACACCTCAGACTTCCAGTACAACTCTGTGTCCTGCCATCTGCAGAAGTTCTCGGACGACTCTGTAGTTGTTGGTTGTGTCAGCGAGGGAAACGATGAGGAGTACAGGGGCGTCGTGGACTCCTTCGTTGAGTGGTGTGAGCTGAACCACATGCAGCTCAACACTGACAAGACGAAGGAGATGGTGGTGGACTTCCGCAGGAGGAAATCTACCCCCACACCCATTTCCATCAAGGGTGTGTCTGCTGAAGTTGTTCAGGAATATAAATACCTGGGAGTTCATCTGGACAACAAACTGGTCTGGGCCAAGAACTCTGAGGCTGTTTACAAGAAGGGCCAGAGCCGTCTCTACTTCCTGCGGAGGCTCCGGTCCTTCAACGTTTTAACAAGATGCTGAATATGTTCTACCAGTCGGTGGTAGCCAGTGCCATCTTCTCCGGTGTTGTGTGCTGGTGAAGCAGGTTGAGGTCAGCAGACGCCAACAAGATCAGCAGGATTGTCAGGAAGGCTGGCGCTGTCCTGGGGGTCCAGCTGGACTCCTTGTTGGTGGTGTCTGAGAGGAGGCTGCTGCGCAAGCTGCGTAGTATCCTTGACAACAACTCTCACCCTCTCCATCAGGTGCTGACCTCATATAGAAGCACCTTTAGCAACAGACTCATTCCACCCAGGTGCACCACAGAACGCCACAGGAAGTCCTTTCTTCCTGTGGCCATCAGTCTCTATAATTCATCTACCTCGGGTCGTGAGAGGGACAGTGGAGACTCAGTGACCTGAGGCCAACGCACGTTATTATTATTATTTTTTTGGTCAACGCACTGTAAATCATCTCACTGTAACTTTGCACTGTAAATTCTATTTCAAATTCTATTTCACTTTTCACTTTTCACTTTTCACATGTCACTTTTTCAGTATTCATCTGAGTTATTTATTAATATATTATTACTGCCAATTTGCACTATACGTATTGTTGTGTATTGTATATACCTACGTATTACTGTAATAATACTGTAAATTGTGCAATTCATCTATTCATCTATCAATACATTTAGATTTCATTTAGAGTTATTTTAGTTCTATTTTGTTTATACTAGTTTTATTTAGTTAGTTGTTGTTATTTAGTTTTTAGCTTAGGTATTAGTATATTTGTGTGTGCATTTATTCCCCCTGTGTCAACTGTTGCACCTTAATTTCCCTCGGGATTAATAAAGTTTCTTGAATCTTGAATCTTGAATCTTGAATCTGTGACCACTGGTCCTGACCCCAAACACACTCCAACTCCTATCTGAATATAGGCACTCAATGTCGGATGAATGTTTGACTATGAGCACCGGTCCTCACCCCACACACACTCCAACAGCACTGGTACTCACCCCCCCACCCACACACACCCACACACACACACACACACCCACACACACACACACCCACCCACCCACCCACACACACACACACAGCGGCCAAATTAAAGAATAAACCAACCCAAAGACTTCCAGAGCATATTACGGATCTAAACCCATTGGAATCTGGGGGAAAAATAGTTAA
>JANIIK010000423.1:62500-70000 GCA_027704905.1 Muraenolepis orangiensis
GATCTTCTGGTTTACCATAAAACCGTTAAAGATCCATGCAAGTAGTTTCCCACTTGGGTCCCACTTTGTCAAGTCCTCTTTGACAATACCGTCGGGCCCAGGCGCCGAGTCGTTTTTCATCCGCTTCCTGGCCAGAAGAACTTCCTTTGCCGAGATGGGGAACTCGAGGCACTTGTTCTTACTCATTATCCAGGCAAGCGAACTGTCCCAACCCTTGAAACTCGTCCCTGGCACCCCATTTACCTTTGAAGTATTTTCCAACTTCCTTGGCATTAATGGGACATTTCCCGATATCGCATCCGTCGAGGATGCTTCGGGCAAGTTTGCTCGGAGTCCGGACCATCTGCATTTGGGCCGCCCTGTACCCGCCCTACTATTACCCTGGGTCCGGCCGCCAGCCTTGACCTTATGTTTCCTGGTAGTAATCATAATCCGCACCGCCCTTTCCGTGACAACTTACCGAGGGTTTTTAATGCTGTGAGGCAAACTTCCTCAGTAGGAATAAGGCTTTTGCCAATTAGGTTACTCGAGCTCTCTAATAGAGCCCGTTTTAACTCTCCTTCTGACTTTGAATCTGAGGTTTGGGGGCCGTGTCTCCCCATTGACCATCAGATTTCTTATCAAGTCAGAGTGTCCAGAGAGTTCCTCTCCCTCAGGCAGTGGGTCAGGAGGGGGGTTCCCCTTCTTCAACTGACACACTTTTGCTCTGATCTGGTCGACACTTCTCCCTGGCAGAAGTGCCGTCCCTCTGTTTGGAAGACCCTGTTTGCAGTCGAACTCAGAGATCAACTTCCATAGGATGTCTGTCTCCTCCTTCCCCCACAATCGCCTTCTGGTTTCAACCTGTCCCTCAGCAAGTATCATTTGCTGGTCCACATACTCCTCATAGTGCTTTGTCACGCATGTGGAGGGGCATACCTCTCCGTGATTTGAATGTTCTGTTGCACAGGAGGCATACAACCCCCCCACCTTTGGTCACCCTTGTTGTGTTGTTACACCTAATGGCATGACATTCCATCTCGTGTTGTCTCTTGCGGGAGATTCCACATATCGCACACACGAGAGTAGATTTGATTAGGCCATGCACCTTCCTCAGGTGCGTTTTGCATTCCCTCGCTGTGGGCAAGTCCTCACCACACAGGTCACAGGGTAGTGGGACGAAAGGAAAACTGATTTCGGTCAGAGTCCTCTCGGACAGGTATCCACCGTCCCGGTAATTGTTAATGGTGAATAGGGTAAGGCTCTTTCTGGGCTTCTCAGCCCAGAATAGCCGTTCTTTGAGTATGGAGGCGTCAATTAATGATTCTTTTGACCTCAGTCTCCTTGGACGAGAGTACGGTCGGGTCGCAACCCCGTAGGGAGGCACTCCCGAGGCCGACCATCTTGCGTCCAAAGGTGTTGATCTGGATGGAGGGGTTGCCGGACCAAACAACACGACCCTACAGCGGGGCGTGGTGGGCCGGGTCACCCTCCTAATTGATCCAGGTGAGTCCCCTGGACGTGCGCGAGGGCTGTTGAGACGTACCCCAGACGGGGACGCCGCAGACCTCCGCCTTTCGTCCGAGTAACACCTGCGCATGTACGAATTAGTTTTGGTCATCTGTTGACCAACAGATGGAGCCTCCACATAATCCGCTATGGATCGTTCGATTGGCGTAACACTTGGACCTGGGTAACCCCCAATAGAACCAGAGTGTAGCCCTATCCTCCTTCTTTTGTTGGGCTCGAATGGTGAATCCCTCGGACGTGCGCGAGGACTGTTGAGGCATTCCCCAGCCGGGGATGCCGCAGACCTCCGCCTTTCGTCCGAGTAACACCTACGCCTGTTCGAATATGTTTTGGTCATCTGTTTTCCAACAGATGTAGCCTCCACATCGACCACCGTGGGTCGTTCGTTTGGCGTAACACTTGGACCGGGGTGACCCCCCACGGAACCAGAGTGTGGCCCTGTCCTCCTTCTTTTGTTGGGCTCAGGTGGTGAGGGTCCCCCCTCGGGGGACCCCCTCCTTTTAAACCTTTCACCAACCCGAGGTCTCGATGTTGGGCTCAGGAACGAGTTGGGACTGCCGAGACCTCCCGGCATCCGTCCCCACCTGGTCCTCCACTGATCCCTCATTCTCCGGCAGTTTTTCAACCGTCTCTCCCTACTCATTTTGGGGTCTGGTGTATTGTTTGCCTGGGGAGGTGGACTAGAGGTAGGGGGTCTTGCACCCATCTCTACCTCAGCGTCTCCCGGCGCACTGCCAGATACCTTCTGTTTGGTAGGGGTCGACCTCTTGAGAACCGCCTGAGCGTCGAGGTATTTTTCCTTATTTGCGTCTGGGTCCAGTGTGACATTTGTCCGAGGGCGTTTGCTTGACGTGGCGGGTCTTCCACCCTGACCCACGTCAACGTCCTCGGGCGCACGACTAGATGCCTTCTGCCTAAGGAGGGATAACATTTTACTGCTATCCAAATTTTCCATTGTAGTTCCCCTACAATGGAATGCTCACTCCCCTAACCCACCCTGAGTTTTAGGCCTGAGCCCTCAGCTCGTTCTACCCACCCCCTATGGGAGTAAAAAAGTTTTAAACCCATGGTCAACCTGTACCGAGCTCCACAGCGGCGGAGGCGAGGTAGGTTGTTTTAGCTTGACTCCCAACCGGCCGGTTGGGAGCACTGATGAGGAATGCTGTTGAGAGGCACCCAAACGTCTGGACTAAAGCCATCCGTGGGCCCTCACTCAGGCATTCCGTTAACCAGGACTGTTTTATTAGAGCAAATTATCGTGGATTTCCACGGTCTCCGGAGACGAAGACCAACATTTTGTGAAAGGACCTCCGCAGGACGAACCCTTTGTGTTTTCCCCGGAGAACCAGGGAGACACTCCAGACGTCCTTTGGGCGGCGTGACTACATCCGAGGACTGCGTGAGACGTCTCCGGTCGGGACACTACCCGATCAGGAAGTTCGCGTTTATCATACATGACCAGGATTACGGAGGTACCTAAGGTCGCACCGACCCAACGCTTTTTAGGGCCTCGGCGTCCAGCAGGAGGTTATCACAACCAAGATGGAGGATGTCGATCCTCCACCAGTTGAGACCCTCGTGCTGAAGTAGCCAAGGCCCATGAGGCGCGGGGGGTTCCTAGCCACTACCGACTTACGCCCTTAAGCTGTTCGGTAGCGGAGGGGACCAAAGATTACCTAATTGACGAGAGGCGTTTACGCCTCTTCGTCAACCCCGAGTTCCACGGCAGAGCCCGAAGTACAACGAATCGTACGTAGGTTGCCGCTTCGATCAAGAGTTCTGGCAAGGAGTGCTGTTGAGAGGCACCCTAAAACGTCTGGGCTAAAGCCATCCGTGGGTCCTCACTCAGGCACTCTGTCTACCAGACTTGCTCTTATTCAGAGCATTTTTCTTCGTGGATTTCCTCGGTCTCCGGAGACGAAGACCATCATTTTTGTGAAAGGACCTCCGCAGGACGAACCCTTTGTGTTTTCCCCGGAGAACCGGGGAGACACTCCAGACGTCCTTTGGGCGGCGTGACTAAATCCGAGGACTGCATGAAACGTCTCCGGTCGGGACACTACCCGATCAAGAGGTTCGGCCCATGGTGGTCTTGAACCGCAACAGTCGAAAAGCCTGGGTGGCTGGCACGCGCCGCCTGCCTACGACCTCCGATAAAAGCTTGGACGTTCGTTGGGGACCAAGGGTACCGACCCTTGGCTCAATCGGGTCCGAGATCAAGCCTCCTCGTCGGACTAGTTGTTACCGTACACCGCCGAATTGCTGGACCTCCAGGGCTCCGGAGGGGTACCGACCCTTGGCTCAATCGGGTCCGAGATCAAGCCTCCTAGTCGGACCCTCTGCCCTCTCATACATGGCTCGGTAACGTTTCCCCGAAGACAGGGGTCAAAACCGGGCATGGGGAAAACCATAAAATAGGCCTGGGCGATGGCCTAATTTAGTCTTTTCCCCACCCATGGTAGTCTCGTTTAAGAACCGACCCATGGTGGTCCAAAACCGACCCATGGTGGTCCAAAACCGACCCATGGTGGTCCAAACCCGACCCATGGTGGTCCAAAACCGACCCATGGTGGTCCAAAACCCGACCCATGGTGGTCCAAACCCAACCCATGGTGGTCCAAACCCAACCCATGGTGGTCCAAAACCCGACCCATGGTGGTCCAAACCCAACCCATGGTGGTCCAAAACCCAACCCATGGTGGTCCAAACCCAACCCATGGTGGTCCAAAACCCGACCCATGGTGGTCCAAACCCAACCCATGGTGGTCCAAAACCCAACCCATGGTGGTCCAAACCCAACCCATGGTGGTCCAAACCCGACCCATGGTGGTCCAAACCCAACCCATGGTGGTCCAAAACCCAACCCATGGTGGTCCAAACCCAACCCATGGTGGTCCAAACCTCCAGGGCTCCGGAGGGGTACCGACCCTTGGCTCAATCGGGTCCGAGATCAAGCCTCCTAGTCGGACCCTCTGCCCTCCCATACATGGCTCGGCAACGTTTCCCCGAAGACAGGGGTCAAAACCGGGCATGGGGAAAACCATAAAATAGGCCTGGGCGATGGCCTAATTTAGTCTTTTCCCCACCCATGGTGGTCCCGTTTCAGAACGAACCCATGGTGGTCCAAACGGCATGGGGGAAACCATAAAATAGGCCTGGGCGATGGCCTATTTTATGGTTTTCCCCACCCATGGTGCTCCCGTTTCAGAATGAACCCATGGTGGTCCAAAATGACATGGGGGAAACCATAAAATAGGCCTGGGCGATGGCCTATTTTATGGTTTCCCCCACCCATGGTGCTCCCGTTTCAGAATGAACCCATGGTGGTCCAAACGGCATGGGGGAAACCATAAAATAGGCCTGGGCGATGGCCTATTTTATGGTTTACCCCACCCATTTTTTTTTTAACGTTTTAATTCGTTTTAATGCTTTTTATTCGTATTTTTAGCTGGGGGAGGCAGTGCAATTCCCCTTTGAGCTAGAAACACATGAAATCATATTTTTTATTCATTTTAGATGTTTAAGCACCATAAGCGTATGAAAAGCACTGGTCCTGACCCCACACACACTCCAACACCTATCCGAATATAGGCCTATTTTATTCTTTTCAACATTTTGACCCATGTTAATTTTTTTAATTTTTTTTTTTTAACGTTTTTAATTCGTTTTAATGCTTTTTATTCGTATTTTTAGCTGGGGGAGGCAGTGCAATTCCCCATTGAGCTAGAAACACATGAAATCATATTTTTTTATTCATTTTAGATGTTTAAGCACCATAAGCGTATGAAAAGCACTGGTCCTCACCCCACACACACTCCAACTCCTGCCCGAATATAGGCACTCAATGTCGGATGTGTGTGTGACTAGGAGCACTGGTCCTCACCCCACACACACTCCAAAACCTATCCGAATATAGGCACTCAATGTCGGATGTGTGTGTGACTAGGAGCACTGGTCCTAACCCCTACACACACTCCAACACCTATCCGAATATAGGCACTCAATGTCAGATGTGTGTGTGACTAGGAGCACCAGTCCTGGACCCCACACACACTCCAACTCCTGCCCGAATATAGGCACTCAATGTTGGATGTGTGTGTGACTAGGAGCACTGGTCCTAACCCCTACACACACTCCAACACCTATCCGAATATAGGCACTCAATGTCAGATGTGTGTGTGACTAGGAGCACCAGTCCTGGACCCCACACACACTCCAACTCCTGCCCGAATATAGGCACTCAATGTTGGATGTGTGTGTGACTAGGAGCACTGGTCCTAACCCCTACACACACTCCAACACCTATCCGAATATAGGCACTCAATGTCAGATGTGTGTGTGACTAGGAGCACCAGTCCTGGACCCCACACACACTCCAACTCCTGCCCGAATATAGGCACTCAATGTTGGATGTGTGTGTGACTAGGAGCACTGGTCCTAACCCCTACACACACTCCAACACCTATCCGAATATAGGCACTCAATGTCAGATGTGTGTGTGACTAGGAGCACCAGTCCTGGACCCCACACACACTCCAACTCCTGCCCGAATATAGGCACTCAATGTTGGATGTGTGTGTACCTAGGAGCACTGGTCCTCACCCCACACACACTCCAACTCCTGCCCGAATATAGGCACTCAATGTCGGATGTGTGTGTGACTAGGAGCACTGGTCCTCACCGCACACACACTCCAACTCCTGCCCGAATATAGGCACTCAATGTTGGCTGTGTGTGTGACTAGGAGCACTGGTCCTCACCCCACACACACTCCAACTCCTATCCGAATATAGGCACCCAATGTCGGATGTGTGTGTGACTAGGAGCACTGGTCCTCACCCCACACACACTCCAACACCTATCCGAATATAGGCACTCAATGTCAGATGTGTGTGTGACTAGGAGCACCAGTCCTGGACCCCACACACACTCCAACTCCTGCCCGAATATAGGCACTCAATGTTGGATGTGTGTGTGACTAGGAGCACTGGTCCTAACCCCTACACACACTCCAACACCTATCCGAATATAGGCACTCAATGTCAGATGTGTGTGTGACTAGGAGCACCAGTCCTGGACCCCACACACACTCCAACTCCTGCCCGAATATAGGCACTCAATGTTGGATGTGTGTGTGACTAGGAGCACTGGTCCTAACCCCTACACACACTCCAACACCTATCCGAATATAGGCACTCAATGTCGGATGTGTGTGTGACTAGGAGCACCGGTCCTGGACCCCACACACACTCCAACTCCTGCCCGAATATAGGCACTCAATGTTGGATGTGTGTGTGACTAGGAGCACTGGTCCTCACCCCTACACACACTCCAACTCCTGCCCGAATATAGGCACTCAATGTCGGCTGTGTGTGTGACTAGGAGCACTGGTCCTCACCGCTACACACACTCCAACTCCTGCCCGAATATAGGCACTCAATGTCGGCTGTGTGTGTGACTAGGAGCACTGGTCCTCACCCCACACACACTCCAACTCCTGCCCGAATATAGGCACTCAATGTCGGATGTGTGTGTGACTAGGAGCACTGGTCCTCACCCCACACACACTCCAACTCCTGCCCGAATATAGGCACTCAATGTCGGATGTGTGTGTGACTAGGAGCACTGGTCCTGACCCCACACACACTCCAACTCCTGCCCGAATATAGGCACTCAATGTCGGATGTGTGTGTGACTAGGAGCACTGGTCCTCACCCCACACACACTCCAACTCCTATCCGAATATAGGCACTCAATGTCGGATGTGTGTGTGACTATGAGTACTGGTCCTCACCCCCCCCCCCACCACCCTCCCACCCACCCACACACACAAGCATTCAGCACCATGGACAGTGGCCAAAGACCTCCAGAGCATATTACGGATCTAAACCCATTGGAATCTGGGGAAAAAAAGTTTAAAAAAAAAAGACAGAGTGCCAACTCGTCAGGAATATATGACACAGTGCTACAAGGACCACCCTGGGTCCTCAC